>PVKP010023279.1:0-36475 GCA_004027715.1 Plecturocebus donacophilus | reverse complement strand
GCCGCGCCGGCCAAAAGAGTCGCACTGGCGACCCGTGTGGCTCCTTCGCCAGGAATCTCCCAGTCTGTGGGCATCAAAAATTCCTCTGCAATTGCGGCATCCACTCACTCTCTGTGCTTTCACTGGGAGCTACAATCCTGAGCTGCTGCTACGTGGCCATCTTGGATCTCTCTCCGCCGGGTGATGAAGTCTTTTTGATTCTTAGTTTTCCTTTAGCGGACGCCCCCTCCCCACAGAGCCGGACCTTCCCGGGTTCGCTGTGCTTGCTGTGAAACTCTCAGTCCTCAGCACTTCCAATTGCTGTTTTCCTTGTGGGGATGGGACCAGCCAAGCCCGTCTGTCCACGCACTCCACACCGGGAAGCGCCACGCTGGGGCACCGGCAAAACAGCCATGCCAGCCAAAAGAGTCGCGCTGGCGACCCATGTGGCTCCTCTGCCGGGAATCTCCCAGTCTGTGGGCAACAAAAATTCGTCGGAAAGTGCGGCGTCCACTCGCTGTCTGCGCTTTCACTGGGAGCTACATTCCCGAGCTGTTGCCAATCGGCCATCTTGGATCTCTCCCCCAAGTGAAGGTTTATAACATGGAAGTGGCCAGGTGCGGTGGCTCACGCCTGTAATCCCAACACTTTGGGAGGCTGAGGTGCATGGATCACCTGAGGTCAGGAGTTCAAGACCAGCCTGCTCAACATGGTGAAACTACTAAAAATACAAAAAATAGCCAGGTGTGGTGGCGGGCACCTGTAATCCCAGCTACTTGGGAGGCTGAGGCAGGAGAATCGCTTGAATCCAGGGGGGAGGTTGCAGTGAGCCGAGATCATACCACTTTACTCCAGCCTGGGCAGTAAAGCAAGACTCTTTCTCAAAAGACAAACATACGTGGAAATATGTTTTTTGAGTGTATCAGAGTCTCCGTAGTGTGTCATCTTCATTCTGCCTTGGAAAGCAAAAGCCACGGCTTTTGGGTTGACTTTTATTTTTTGGGTTTTGGGTTGACTTTCGGGTTGGCTTTTGGGTTGACTTTTATTTTTCCCCAGTAATTCTGAAACATTTCTATTTTGTCATTTAACTTTCCACTTAAAAAATGAATTCTGAGTAGATCTAGGTACACACTACTATTTTTTATCTTAATAAATTGTCAAGGATGGTGTTTTGTTTGTATTATGATACATTGACTCATCACTCTGTTGGTTTCAGACTTTCAAGGTGATGGGTCTGAAGAGCATCCTAAAAGAAAAAGCTCCAGCTCCATGTAGTGGCTTCTGATTTGCTGTTTCTCACCAGGCAGTCTGCTGGTTCTTGTTCAAAGTGCAGGTTTCCGGGTGTAAAGGCAAAATCGTACCCCCACTCCCACATGGATGTCCATATCCTAAGCCTGGAACCTATGAATGTATTACCTTACATCCAAAAGGAACTTTGTAGATGTGGTGAAGTTATGGGTTTGGAGATGGGGAGGTTATGCTGGATTATCTGAATGGACTCGCGGCAGTCACAAGGGTCCTCATAAGGGAAAGAGGGAGGCAGGAGAGTCAGAGAAGGAGAGGCGAGGATGGAAGCAGAGCTCAGAGTGCTGTGGGGCCGCAGGCCAAGGGCTGAGAGCAGCCTCTGGAAGCTGGAGAAGGCAAGGAAAGGGGCTCTCCCCTCGAGCTTCCATAAGGAGCTCAGTCCTACCAACCCAACCCATTTTGGACTTTTGACCTCAAAAGATATAAGGTGATAATTTTGTATTGTTCTAAGCCACTGAGTTTTTGGTAATTGGTTGCAGCAGCAATAGGAAACTAACAGAGGAGGCTACATCTCAGGCACCCCAAGTTGGACTCTGTGGGTTGGGGCTCAGGCAGTCTTCTTTTTCAACCCCACTTCTCCATGATTCTTATGAACAGTGAAGGAGAGGAAATCATTGCTCTCACTTCTTTGATTACGATCAGGCCTGGAAAGCTTTGAGAATGGAATAATAACAGCAGTTAACAGTAAATACACTCAGTGTTTATAAAGACATAAAATACTTTAAAATATAGAGCAGAAATTGCTAGTTTGCTTTAAATATAATAACAGAAATCACATAGGGTCAAAGAACAAAAAGAAACCAAGTACCCATAAGATAATGTCCATCTGGAGGACCACATGTCTACAGTTTTCTTTAGTCTTCTCTTATCACTTATTTTCTGCTGACAGTAGGTCAAAGCCATCATGTTTAGTCCTGAATGGACAATTCTCTTCTACTTCTGTATGCAATGCCCTGCCCATGCTTTGGGCATCACACTGACCACTCAGTGCATTTTGAAGCATCTGTGAATGTTTAGGATATATCACATACCAACTCCAAAAGCCATCAGAGTAAGTGGCACACAATGAAACAGAGAAGTGGAGTAAAACTTCAGAACAACTCTGGCTCATGACCTGTGAGATCTGAGAGGTGCCACGTTGCAAAAGAAGAGATGGTGAAGTGGAGGCAGACAGAGGGCACGAAAATGTTACTGTGAGAAGGAAACCAGATCACCAACATTGGATTAGTGAGTTAGGACATCACCTGGGGGATCGATTTTGCAACTGAGAGGAACAAGACAAAGGTGGAGAAATTATGAGAGAAAAGCTAAGGGTCGTGGAAAATAGATGTAAGACATCAGACAGGCATATAGGAGATGTTTTTGTTTTAGTTTTGATTCATGTAATAGACAATTTTCTGAATTTCAGTAATAAAAAAAGAAAGATAAGCATTAAACGAGACAAAGCAGGCTATTTTAAAAGAAAATAATCAGATTAATACTGGATTTTAATCCACAAAGTCAAATGGTAGAAGATAATGTAGCAACATTTGTAAATCTTAGAAGGAACCGGTTGTACAGCAAGATTCCTCTAGGCTTTCTGCATGCAAGATTTCTAAGCTCATTTATGTGAATGGGTACATGAAAGTCATTTTCAGCCATACATTGGACTCAAAATTTCTGCATGCCATTTCTGAAAAAAAGAAATTACTTGTAGTGCACAAGCCAAATGAGGAAAATTATTATTATTATTATTATTATTATTACTATTTTTGTGACAGAGTTTCATTCTTGTTGCCCAGACTGGAGTGCAATGGCATGATCTTGGCTCACCGCAATCTCTGCCTCCCAGGTTCAAGCAATTCTTCTGTCTCGGCCTCCTGAGTAGCTGGGACTACCGGCTCGCACCACCACGCCTGGCCGATTTTGTATTTTTAGTAGAGATAGAGTTTCTCTGTGTTGGTTAGGCTGATCTTGAACTTCCAGCCTCATGTGATTCACCTGCCTCAGCCTCCCAAAGTGCTGGGATTACAGGTGTGAGCCACTGCAATCAGCCAAGAATTAATATTATATAATTACTTAATCATATCTTTATTATTAAAAAATAAATCAATTATTATCTTTAATAATTTAATTACTATTAAAGATAAATCAAGAAACAGGAAACATTTTTATAAATGCTGCAGAAGTAAGCGATTAAACCAATGAAATGTAAAGTTTGAATTGTTGGTGGTAATGTGGTGCTTTTGATAAAATCTGGGAGGTAGGGTGAGGTAGAAAATGTTGCCATGTTGCATAGAGCTTATAGATATCTAGGCTATTGATATATACTTATTAGATATGTAATTTCAAATATATATTTAAAAATTGAGTGTAATTGATATGTAATTTCCAAAACATTAGAAAAAGTGAATAAGCCTAAAAATAAGATGGCAGGAAATAATTCAGATATGTTAGCTACCATACTAAAGGTATTGCTTAATTTCTTCTATTAAAAGACAGTGCTTTTAGATTGGGGTAAAAAGCAAAAATCAGACAGATACTATTGGCCCAAAAAAGAGAGGAAAAAAAAAAAAGCTTAAAATAACAGACCAAGGCATTGGCAAAAAGATATCTGGCAATGGCCAAGTAAAGGAAAGTGAGACTGTCCACATATGATCAAATAGAATGCAGTACAAAAATATTACTCCAAACAGGATAAAGAAGATTTAAAACTAGTCATAAAAGTATAATCGCCCCATTATGGTGTTTGCAGGTATGTCATCCATCTGATGGGTTTTGATGATGGAAATAGATTGTACTGCATCAGCAGAATTAGAAATATGACTTGGTCAGCAAGAACAAGATACTTGAGACACAGACCTAATAAAGACTTGCTGGTCTTGTGCCTGCAGTGAGAGAGGAACTGGGGAGGATTTTGGTAGCAATTTGTGTAGAAGACAACTTTCAGAAAGACTCGAGTTGTCAATAAAAGGAAATGTGTGGAAAAAGCTGTGAGCTTGAGGATGCCTGGGGCACCACCTGGCATTTCTCCCCTGCTCCGTGGTTAAGAAGAGAATAAATGAACCAAGGGTTTGCAGGGTCCCTGTCTACCTCTTCTCCCTGTCGTGGACGACCTGATGTTGGGTCACTAGAGGTCAAGGCAGCCTTTACCTTCTCTTGTGCTCCTTCCACCCAAGAGGCTGGAGCCTACCCAGACAGGGCAGAATAGAGTCAATGGCAATATCAGCCTCGGTTTTTACCCATAGTAGAGAAAATTGAGACAGTCTGAGTATCCATCGTTGGAGGATTGGTGTCCACATTCGTCTGTGATATATTTTTAAAGGAAAAACTGTCTACTGTGAACCTAGTCCTTATAAAAAAATCAGACTTTATAAACAGAAAAAAAAATTTAGGTATGAATACACTTAAACATTATAAACAGAAAAATAATCTAGATATGAATACACAAACATTGTGTATGGTGGTGTGGGTGAATTTTACATTCTTTAGAATTTTCATGTTAACTAAATTTAGCATTGTGAGGGTATGCTATTTATATACATAGAAGATGGGATTTTCATTGTGAAGGAAAAAAAACTATCTCTCTAAATTCCCACTATAATTTCCTATGCCAGCATTTTCACTAACGTGTATAGTAAACAACTGTATATACAGGATGTTAATTGTGTATTCTGGGGTAAAAAGAAGATTCCAAGGTCACATCTGGGGGAGGCCGGTTGTTCAGGGTTGAAGCGTTTTCTTTCCTGTGGTGTGCATTTTAACTTGACCGTGTTATTCACATGTGCACCGTGACTCTGCTTGAAAAGGGTATACTGTGTCATGTTTTCAGAACTCATTGACTGTGGAACCCATTTTTATGTGTGTTCCTTGAAAAACTAATATTTTGTAAAAGCATTTTAAGACATACCTATCCCAAAATTATCCATTGGATTCTGTATCTCAGATTCCATCCTGATCCCCTAGCCTTCTTAGGTACGCTGGTTTCATTGGCCACAATGTCACAAGCTCTCTCTGTACTTTCTTCTAACTCCGTGGAGTACATTTTCCATACCCCTGGATTCGCCATGCTCAGGGGCTGTCTCTCTCTTGCCTAAGAGACTGTTCTCTCTTGCCTAAGTTTCACACTCAAAACCTTTGTGAGTGCTTGTCACCTTCCCTCCACCCTGATCTACTCTTACAGAGACATCTGTGTCCAGATAAATTTACTCTTGATTTTGTAGGTGAGATGGTAGGGGCTAAGGTAGGGTTACCTTGGATAGCAGAGAGCCAGCAGCTTCCAGCATTACAGAGCCTCAGAGTTCTTTGGCATTACAGCCACTAGGATCTTTCTGTTGTACTCCTCTCTCTCTCTCTCTCTTTTTTTTTTTTTTTTAGATAGAGTCATGCTCTGTTGCCAAGACTGGAGTGCAGTGGCACGATCTCGGCTCACTGCAACCTCCGCCTCCCGGGCTCAAGCAATTCTCCTGCCTCAGCCTCCTGAGTAGCTGGGATTACAGGCACACGCCACCATGATGCATGGCTAATTTTTGTAGTTTTAGTAGAGATGGGGTTTCACCATGTTGGCCAGGCTGGTCTGGAACTCCTGACCTCGTGATCCACCCACCTTGGCCTCTGAAAGTGCTGGGATTACAGGCGTGAGCCACTGTGCCCTGCCCTCTTTCCTCATTTAACACACAAACTTGCTGACTTTCCCCCTACAAACTCCCAGAGTGTACCCTGCTGTTCCCTTTATTCAAGTCCAAGAATTTAACATTTCTTTCTGCTCTATAATTCAAAATCTACTGTCACAGTGTTACTAAGCCCCTGGAGAGGCAGGAGAGCAGATAAAGGTGTGTGGGGTCCCCATCCTGGGTGAGAGGTAACCTGCTCAGCACCAGTCAGTGGCCATGTCTTCATTCCTTTTTTTTTTTTTTTTTTGAGACAGAGTTTTGCTCTTGTTGCCCAGGCTGGAGAGCAGTGGCCCAACCTCGGCTCACTGCAACCTCCACTTCCAGGGTTCAAGCAATACTCCTGCCTCAGCCTCCAGAGTAACTGGGATTACAGGTGTCCACCACCATGCCCGGCTAATTTTTCGTATTTTTAGTAGAGATGGGGCTTCACCATGTTGGCTAGGCCGGTCTTGAACTCCTGACCTCAGGCAATCCACCTGCCTCAGCCTCCCAAAGTGCTGGGATTCCAGGCATGAGTCACCATGCCTGTAATGTGTCCTCATTCCGAGTTCTCTTCCAGGCCTCTGCAGTGCTGTCTCCTGCCTCTGGCAGGAGGTTGGCTGCTGTCCAGGACTTTGAGTCCATTACTCACGAAGTCATAATTGAAGAAATTAGCTGATCTTAATCCTTTTGGTGTTTTGAGGGTAGAAACATCAGATTTGCTTTTTCCCTTGGCACCATGAAAAATGGAGAGATTTGGGAGTTTTGGCTTAATTTAGGAGAGTAAGCTCTCTTTATATTAAAAAAATATATAAAATGATCAGCTGTTTTCCTGCAGGTTTTATAAATGCTGGTGTTACTTATATTGTTTGAGCATTTCAAGTTTTATGTTACTACAAGGAAAAATATTTGTGTTTATCTGTTTTTAAAATGATTTTTTACATCATATAATAAAAACAATCTAAAAAGTCAAATGGTAAATAGGAAACCCCCGTAGTTCCCTGCTCTAACTTGCCCAGAGGCAACTACTCTTAATTCAGCTTTTTTCCCTGGGACTGACTGTGTCTCCACATTTCTAAATGAGATACAAATTCTGCTCTCTTTGATTCATCAGTTTTAGATATCACTGTAGGGTTCTGATTATGGCAATGGGGATTTAGCTTTTCATTCTCTCTGCTTCCCCGTCCTCACCCTCCAGAGTGAGTATATTACAAGTTTAGTCAGCATTTGGATTTATACTTACGTGAACATTATTCACTGCAGAGCTGTGTAGGCTGGTGTGATCACTTTAACTTACTCTTGAAGTCAGTACTTGCCTCGCCTTAATCAATACCTCCTCTTGGAATAGCCTGTCAGTAGAACAGACTCAGGCCAGCTCTAGCAGGTTGTCTTTCTGTTTCCATGTTCTTCTCTGGGCTTCATTTCTTCTCTTGGGCTGGTGGCTTTCTAGACCTGTACACAGCTGTCAGCCCGGGGTCCCTCTTGCTGTCATCTCTGGAATTCTGCTGGGTCATTTTCTGGATCTCAGGTCTTTGCTGCCTTGTTTTGTGGAGCACGTTTCTTCTGAAAAGATGCTGCAGGGGCAGAGGCCCGGTGGGAGCAGCGTCAGATGCCTTCTGTGGCCTGGTGTTGCTGCGTTGCGGGTTCGGGCTGGTCAGTCCACAGCACAGACCTGTTTTAATCTTTTCAGGGGCACAGTCCTTCAGAATTCTGCTAGGGTGCGGGGAGGGGGAATCTTAACTGTTTTCAAGTAGCTGTCCAAGTTTCCCTTTCTTATCTTAGCCCTCCTTCCCAAGTGCCATATCGAGGAGCCAAAGGTGGCCTCTGTATATTGGTCCCTAGGTTGTTTATTTCTTCATAGCAGGCTGAGATCTGTTAGCTCAGAAACCCAGTGGCACCAAACTCATTTGTACACATCTATTATTTTTTCAAATAGCCTGAATTAGCAGACTTTTAGCCATGAAGAGCCTGCTGCGTTGCATCCCCTTTGAGACCTCTTCTAGCTAAGATACAGCCTCGTGGTTATAAAGCTCCAAGCCACTGCTGCCGCCAAAGCTCTCTGACCCTGGGACCCCCCGCTGTGCTGCCACAAGCTATCACCTGGCTGTGTAAGCCTCCTCTCTGACCCCCTTTCCCCAGGAGTCCCCTTGTCCTCTTCCCCTTCTGGATAGGCCCTTTGCCCGAAGCCTCTGGATATGTCATACTGTGAGGGACTTCCCCTCCCACATAACCTTGTTTAAGCACCACTCAAGAAAGCTTGCGTGGGTTACTGCCTCCTTTGGCCGTATCTACTTCCCTGATTAGCCCCCAAATCCCTCAAGCCTTCTACACCAAATTAGCCCCATTTCCAGAGGTGCCCATGGAGACTTGTGCCTGAATCTTCTGAGGGTTCTGAGATGCACGCTGGGTTGTCCTTTCTCTGCTGCTGCTGCTACTTTAAATCCATCTTTTTAAATTTGGCTAAATCAGTACCACCTGTCTGTCTTTCTCATAACTTCCAAAGTTTGGGAGCAGTCAGTATTCATTCATCCATTCTGTCAGTCTTCATTTCTTCCTCCTTATTTGGGTTTTTCTCTGGGTCCTTTTTCTTTTCTTTAGTGTAAATTTGCTGGTGACAAAGTCTGCTTTGATTGTCTCAGGAACATTTTTGTTTTAGCTTCCTTTTTTGAAGGATATTTTCTTGGTGATAGAATTCTAGGTTGGCAGTTATTTCCTTTCAGGACTTGGAAGGTGGTTTCTGTCATTTCTGTTAGAAAATGACTGCCAGTCTTTTGTTACTTCTTTGAAGGTGATGTGTGTGTGTCCAGATCTACTTCTTCACTGCTTTTAAGATTTTTCCTTCTCTTTAGGTTTCTTTTTCTTTTGTGTAATTGGCTACCTTAGCTTTGCAGAGCTTATTGAATGATTTGAGATTTGCCACTTTGTTTGTTTTAGAAAATTCATGGCCATTATTTCTTCTACCCTGTTCTCTCTTCCTCTGAATGGGACTTGAATCACGTACACTAAGCTCATTCATTGTGTCCTGTGTCTAATACTCTTTAAAAGTTGTTTTCCTTCTTATGTTTTAGTTTGGGTATTTGTTTTAATTGACCTGTCTTCCAGTTTATTAGCCCTGTCTTCTGTATCTGATTTAATTTAGCACTGTTAAACCTATCTGTTGAGTTATTAATTTTAGATGTTGTATTTTTTAGTTTTATATTTTCTCTTTGATTATTTTTGCAGATTATAATTTTCTTGTGGAATTCTTCTTTTCATTTATTTTGTCCATCTTTCCCTCTGTTTTCTTGGATGTGATAACTGTGATTGTTTTGAAGTCAGCCAGCTAACTTTATTGTCCAGTTTATCTGGTGTCCATCACCTTCATTGAAGCAAGGACTGTGCTGACTCAGAGCTGGTTTGCAGCCTGGGTAAGCTTCATTCTTGCTGTTCTGTGTCCTTGCCTTTTAGGGTTTTTAAATGAGAGTCTTTTATATTCTTCACAGCCCCTTCCTCTTGTGTTTCCCAATTACAGTTTTTATCTTGAGGCTGCTTTCCAGTGGCCTTTCATTAAGATTTAAGTCTCTTACTCTCAGTATTGGAAAGATATCCCAAGGGAAAAGCCAACCCTGTGCTCGAACCCCAAGTCTCTGCCCATAGCCCTGCTGGAGTCTCCCCCAGAACTGGCTTTCAGCAGGTGCATAGCCAGAGCTCTCAGGGTCCTACCTGTGCCTAGAATTGGTCAACACCTCTAGGATAAAAGAAGCTTCAAAGAGTTTAGCTCCCTTCTTGAGGGACGTTCCTTCCTCTCTCAAGCCTATTTGAATTTTGTCACTCTCAGCCATTTTTGAAGAATTGATTTCCATATTTTATTGAGCTTTTCCTGTTGTTCTTACTGGGGACACTGATGAGCTGCTAACTACTCCATCCTACCTGGAAGCCAAGGTCCTGTGCAACCCTGAACTGCCTTTTAGAATTATGAATCAAACATATAACCACATTCCCCTAACTGCCCTTACCTACTTATTTAGCGCCTTCAGGTAGGTGGGATCTGGCATGCCAACACAAATTCTAAGTCATGGTGCCTGACATACTGTGTCAGAAGGATTCCAAGGTGGCTTCTGTACTGGGCATGGAGGGTGTGGTGATAGATGAGCATTGTCCCTCTGGGTCAAGGAATGGAGTTGCCACCTGTTTACCACTCCTGTGTTAGTTAAATGCTACGACTTCACTGCTTTCTAGATATCTGGACAAAGCCCTTAAATAAAAGGAACGCATATTACATTTAATGCTAATGCTTTTGTACATGGGGAGAGCTGGTAAGTAGGGGGTACTGGATAAAAGCTTAGGTTTTTAGTAGTGCTGAAATTAATGTTTTGATAAAATACTGGACTCCCTGTGCTTTTACAGTTCCTGTAGTGTGTAACTTGGACTTCATAGTGGACTCCACAATCATGGGTCTTTAAAACACATTTACTGTAAATTCTGAACAAATTACCTCAATTATTATTCTAAAATGTTCTAAATGGCTTCTGTTGTTAATATGCAACATATTATTCCATTCTGATACTTTGCTGAGCAAAACATAATTGCTTTTGTGGAATATAGCTCTACTGATGGCGTAATCAAATATTAAAAATAGAACTGCATAGTTTTCCAGAAAATGTAATTAAAGAAGCAGTGAATGCCCATGACTTCACTCCTGTTCATGACTATTCTTTTCAGACCAGATCTATTAGAGAAAATAAAATCTTGATTTGAGATGATTTCTATGGAAAATAGCCATGAATTATATTTGCAAGATACATACTTGTATATTTTAGCCACATCAATGTTTCTTTTTTTACCCAGATTATTGCACATTTCCTTGGGCCATCATCATTTTAGGAAGTCTAGGCAAATTTCAAAGCTGTAAGAAAATTTGGTAGGAAGAGGGAAGAGAGTTCACAAGCAAAGTACTGTATGTATGTAGGAGTTGTGATGAATGAACCCTGGTCACAATTTATTTTGGAAATTGTAGATTTTTGTGTAGTTGTTTGGATCAAAACGGTCTGAAGAAACAGTAGGATAAGAGAAATGTACTATTTGAAAAATAACCTGCTACACCCAATATATGCTTTGAGAAATTCTGAATCAGACTTGGAGTTATGGATGTAAATGAAGGTGCTATAACTACCAGACAAATCAACAGAAAGCTGCACCAAGTGCAAGGTATTCATACCGAGTCATTCACTCTTCACCTTTTTAATAAGTAATGAGAAAAAAATTGAACAATGTGATCTGTGAATATATTGCAGAACAGGAAATAGAAAAAGTATCTAGAAGACTTGAAAAATACAACGGAATATCCCGATGAGAATTTCAGGAAACTGGCATTCTCAACAGTCCGTCAGAAAACATGGCTTCTAGAAACTGGAGAGGATGGCTCATTTGTAGTTTAATTTTAGACCTTGTAAATTACATATGAGTGGTAAAACTTCAGGCTGAAACTACTAAAAAAATACCTATATAAATTCTAAATTGGTAGAAAGAAAAAATGAAATTAGAAAAAAATGTCAATAAAAAATACGAGGTAAGAAAGGAGATGCAAATATGGAAAAAGTGAGACAAGTAACATAAAAAGCAAAAATATTAAAACAAATCAAGGCCAGGTGCAGTGCCTCATGCCTGTAATTCCAGCACTTTGGGAGGCCAAGGCAGGCGGATCACTTGAGGTCAGAAGTTCTAGACCAGCCTGGCCAATATGGTGAAACCCTGCCTCTACTAAAAATACAAATGTTATCTGGGCGTGATGGTGCACACCTGTAATCCCAGCTACTCGGGAGGCTGAGACAAAAGAATCACTTGAACCCAGGAAGCGGAGGTTGCAGTGAGTGGAGATGGTGCCATTGCACTCCAGCCTGGGTGGCAGAGCGAGACCCTGGCAAAAGAAAAACGAAAAACAAATCAAGATTTTTCAGTGATCTCCGTAAGTGTAAGAGGAGTAAACCTACCTGTTGAAAGACATACATTGTTAGATAAACTTGAAAAACCAAAACCCAGTTACATGCTCTTTTTAGAGGCACACCTTAAACATGAAGAAGTGAAGAGATTGAAGGTAAAAGGATATAAAAAATAAAGTAGGCAGATATCAACCAAATGAATAATAGCAGAGCCATTTCAATATCAGACAAAAATAGACTTTCAGTCAAAAAGCCTTGTTAGAGAGAGGCTCATTACATATACCAAATAGGTACAATTTTATGCTTGTATACTTCTGATTAAACCACTGCAAAGTGTATAGGAAAAAAAAGGGATCAAAATGGAGGTGGAAATTGATCAATCTTTCATCAAAAGGGGAAATTTCAATACATATTGATTGTTGATAGATTCAGACAGAAAATTAAAAATAATGTTATAAAGAACACAACCAGGTATAATTTTCATATACAGAATTCTGCAGCTTTTAGAGATGTCCTCATGTAAACATGGACTATCTTTAAAAAATCGATCTTGTAATTTTTACTGTGTGGAGTAAGTATCAAAACATTTCAAAGAATGCATATGAAGGAGATCACATTCTCTGACCACAGTTTAATTAAGTTAGAAATAAATAACAAAAGGATAAATGGCCCTAACATATTTGGAAATTTAAAAAATTCTAATAACTCATTAGTCAGTGAAGAAATTGTAATGGAAATTAATAGACTTAGATCCTAGAAAGACTGACAATTGAAAATGAAAGAAGCGATCAGATTTACTTAGAAAAGAAACTAGTTAAAACTTGAAAGTGGAAATTTAAAAAAACACTGGAAGACACAGAATATAGCCAGGCAAGGCAGCTTATGCCTGTAGTCCCAGCTATTCAGAGGTTGTGGCAGGAAGATCAGTTGAGCCAGGGTGTTCATGACCAGCCTGGGTACCACAGTTATATCCTGTCTTTAAAAAAAAAAAAGAAAAGAAAAATAGGCCCGGCCCGGTGGCTTACATCTGTAATCCCAGCACTTTGTGAGGCCAAGGTGGACAGATCACTTGAGGTCAGGAGTTCAAGACTAGCCTGGTCAACATGATGAAACCTGTCTCTACTGAAAATACAAAAATTAGTCAGGCGTGGTAGTGCATGCTTGTAGTCCCAGCTACTTGGGAGGCTGAGGCATGAGCATCCCGAGAACTTGGGAGGCGGAGGTTGCAGTGAACTGAGATTGCGCCACTGCCCTCCAGCCTGGGTAACAGAGCAAGACTCCATCTCCCCCCCCCCTCAAAAAAAAAAGAAAAATTAATTTTTAAAAAGGAAAAAAGACACTGAGTATTTTATGAAAACAATGTAATACTTGTTTGAATAGAAAATTCTAGATTATACTAGCAAAAATGGTGGGATGTGTGAAGGGAAGAAACCATAATTGTATTAAAACCCTTGCCTAACAGAGATAGTGGGTTAAAGAATCGGCTGAAAATGTAAAGCTAATTAACAAAATTACAGCCATCTAGGCACATTCCAAATTCCTAGGCATTAGAAGCTAGTCTGATCAAATTATCTGCAAGAGGTTATTTTGGAGACAACTGGGGATATTTGAATAGGAATTGGGTATTAAATCATATGAAGATGATCTATTAATAATTAGGAAATTTTAGATGTAGCAATGGCCTTGTAGGTTACACAGAAAAATGTCCTTGTATTTTAGGTTTGTGTATTGAAAAAATGTCATGATCTGTAACTTACATTGAGAAGCAAAGAAAAAGAGATGACACAAATATAGTAAAATTGCTAATCAAGGTGACAGGCTAAGTAGATGGATTGAATATTATTTTTCTACTTTTCTGTTTGAAAAATTTCAAAATAAAAAGTTTAAATATCATCAAAGGCTTGAGAGATGAAGTTTGGGAAATCTCTCAGAAAACTGAACAACAACAAAAAAGACCAGGAAGCTGAAAATGGGGAAGACAGTAAATGAGCGGGTCAGCCAGAGAAGAGAAGTCGGCTTTGCAGAGGCCAAAGGAAGGAGGGTCATCATTGCAGAATGGTGCAGGAATTATTCTCAGAGCTGAAAGGAGATTGCAAATTCTGATCAGTTTCCCATACTTCATCCGGTGAATAAAAACAAATACCCTCATCATTGTAATTTCTGAATCTTCCAATCAGGAACTGACAGCCAGCCCACCAGGGCCTTTCCTCCTTTTGAGATCTGTTATCCCTACAAACCCAGGATTTCCCAACTCCCGAGCCCACACTTTCCTGCCTTATTTTTCTTCATTCCGTATAGCATACCACGTGGTTTCACTCTTATTTTTTGTGTCTCTCTTTGTCTGCTGCTCCCCAGGATGTCAGCTCTATGAGGGAGGCACTATGAGTGTCTTTCTTTAAAACTGCTGGGTCCCCTGTGCCTGGAACAGGGCCTGGTAAACAGCTTGTCCTTGGCAGTGTCTGCTGATGAATCAGACCTCTCAGGAGCCACCGTGGAGGTCAGCACATATTAGATCATTGGTAAAAAGTTCTGGGAGAAAATAATCTACAACCTAAAATTTCTTATATGTTAAATGTGCTGGGTCCCCCACATTTTACCTACTGTGAGTCCTTTCTCTGAAAGTTAGTGGAGGATATGGTCTATCAAAAAATGTGGGCCCAGCACAGTGACTCACGCCTGTAATCCCAGCACTTTGGGAGGCTGAGGTGGGTGGATCACCTGGAGGTCAGGAGTTTGAGACCAGCCTGGTTTCACCAGCATGGTGAAACGCTATCTCCATTAAGAATACAAAAAAAATTAGCTGGGTGAGATTCAGTCTCAAAAAAAATGGGAGGCGGGGTGCGGGGAGCAAACCATTCTGGTTTTCTTGAGCATGTCCCTCTTGGACCCGGGGATCACCTTCTCCCTCCTTACCTAGCTGTGCACTGACCTGGTGCCCCATGGTTCCCAGGGACTTCCCTGGGCTTTTGACTCCCCTTCACCTCTCTCCCGGGCTGGAGCCTCTGTTTTCTTGAGCCCATGTCTTCTTTTTCCTTGGTTTGCTCCCTAATTTTGTTTGTTTGTTTTTGAAGCAGTCTTGCTCTGTCACCAGGCTGGAGTGCAGTGGCGTGATCTTGGCTCACTGCTACCTTCATCTCCCAGGTTCAGGCGATTCTCCTGCCTCAGCCTCCCGAGTAGCTGAGACGACTGGCATGCACTACCACACCCAGCTAATTTTTGTATTTTTAGTAGACGGGGATTCACCATGTTGGCCAGGATGAATTCGATCCCCTGACCTTGTGATCTGCCTGCCTCAGCCTCCAAAGTGCTAGAATTACAGGCGTGAGCCACTGCTCCCGGCCTGCTCCCTAATTTTTTGATAGACTTCATATGCTCACACCTAATGAGGGAGACCTCAGGGCTGTCGGAAAACTGGGATGAATTTTTGATAGATATACACTCATACACCATGCATGGGCGCTTCTGTTAATGACAGGCTGTGTATACAATGGTGGTCCCATAAGATTCTAATACCATGGTTTTACTATACCTTTATTATGTTGCAGTGTGTTAAATACACAAGTCGTCACCATTGTGTTAGAGTTGCCTATAGTGCTCAGGACAGTATCATGCTGCCTAGGTTTGCAGCCTGGGAGCACTAGGCCACCCCACACAGCCTAGGTTTATAGTGGGCTCTGCCATCTGGGTTTGTGTAAGTGCACTCTGAGGTTCACCCAATGATGGAATCGCCTAAGGACGCCCTTCTCAGAACATGGCTCCGTGGTTAAGTGATGTGTGACGCGTAGATTTAAGTGAAAAATGAGGCAGTTAACCCCAGTTACATATTGTGATGCGATTTTTTTTAAAGGCACTGTGATTGTAGTACTCCTGTGGCTTGGTGATGGATACCATTTACGTAGTCATAATAATGTCAATACCAAATGCTGAAATATCAGAAGGTGGGTTGTTGCTATACTGGGATTGGGAAAGTGAGGAGGAGAGGGAGAGCGAATGTGTCAGTTTGGCTGTGTCTGCTGTGTGTTGGGGAAAGTGCAAATCCTCAACTTTCATAGTCAGAAGTCAGTCAAAGCATCAAGTTGACAAATGTGAAAGTAACTTGACAAAACAGGCAAAACTATTTGTCGTAAGCGGCAGCCTCTCTACAGAACAGTTTGACTTTTCAAATTGTGTAAGAATGACTAGATCAGAAAAGACAAAATGCATTTTTTATATAGTCATATTTTAAAATTTTTTTTGAATGTTCTTTTTTTAAAAAAATTTTGAGACAGAGTCTTGCTCTGTTGCCCAGGCAGGAGTGCAGTGGCATGATCTTGGCTCACTGCAAATTTCACCTCCCAGGTTCAAGTGATTCTCTTGCCTCAGCCAGCCGAGTAGGTGGGATTACAGGTGCCTGCCACCATGCTTGGCTAATTTTTTCTGTTATTTTTAGTAGGGATGGGATTTCGTCATGTTGGCCAGGCTGGTCTTGAACTCTAGATCTCAAGTAATCCACCCACCTCAGCCTCCCAGAGTGCTGGGATCACAGGCTTATATTCATCTTATAAGCTTGTTCAAAAATATATTTTTCACATATGTTTGTGATTCCAAATGTTTATAGAATAAGAGGTCAGGAGTATTTTGTATTTTTATACAATGGAGTCCCATTCAGCCATTAAGATGATGCCAGTGAATACCTACAGGGTGTGCCATCGTGATCATGCTCCATTATATGGTCATGAGAAAAGGTTACTGACAACATGATGACCCAATTTTTATAAAAACCAATTTAAATAGAACCCAGCCACATGTTAACAGGTGTTAGAGGAGAAGCCGTGTAAATGTAGATAGCTTCATTATTTTCCTTCAGCTTATTTGTCTTTCCTAACTTATATATTGAACTTGCATTGCTTTGGTTATAAAATAAAGGGGAAAAGCCAGCGCACTGCCCTCAGGACCCTGCTGCCTGCATGGGGCTGTGGAACCAGGCAGGAAGGTGGACACAAAGCCTCCCGCCCTGTGGTGGCACTGACCGAGCTTGTGTGTGCTGAAAGCCTTCACTCTCATGTGTGCCGTGGTGCCAGGCCCTTGCTCCGGTGGGCACTCTGCAGATGAAACCGGCGTGCCCCGGGCCCACGGGATCTGCTGAGCAGCAGGAGACAGGTGTACCAGTGAGTGGTACTGTGGGGTGCTGGTGCCCTAGCCTGTGGTTCTGTAGCTGTTTGGGGGTTGAGGGGGAAGCATAGGAGAGCGCCACCCATGGAGTGAGCTGGATGAGGCAGGAAGGGTGGACAGGGACCCTCTCAGCCAGAAGATGTGGGACTTACCCCAAGGGCTGAAGAAAGCCCCTGAAGGGCACAGTGTCATTGGGTGGGGTGAGTGACATGGTCAGATTTGCATTTTAAAAAGACAGTTCTGCAGTGTGGAAAACAGGTTAGAAGTGGCCAGGAGTGGGGGCGGGGAGGTCTTTGTAGGGCTCTTACCATAGCTCAGGTGCCAGGTGGCAGTCAGGTACCAGGTGGAGAGAGGAACTGGGGGCTGGGGCCCAGGGTGAGCTGGTCAGTAGATGTCCCTGAACTTGGATGGATTTGAGAATGAGATGGGCGGTGGAGGGACATGGGGTATCTGGGATCCTGACAGGCACGTCTGGGTGAATGGGGCCTCTGGTGGAGGTAGGGCAGGCTCCGGGAGCACTGGTTGTTTTGAGTCAGGCTGCTGGGAGGTGTCTGTCACGTTTCCATCAGGCAGTGGGTGGACACAGGGATCTGGGAGGAGGAGAGGCTGAGAGAGGCTTAGGGGCATCCTGCAGGATGGAGCCCGAGAGGGAACAGGCTCTCCCCAGGATAGATCCTGTGAGGAGGTGAGGGGAGGTACAGGGGAGATGGATGGGCCGAGGGAGCACTTGCTAAGGAGCAGCTGCGGAGAGTGAGTTGGGGAGGAAGCAAGGGGCTGGCCAAGGCAGGAGGGTTCCTTCCGTAAAGCAGGAGCTAGACCAGTGTCAGCCGGGTGAGCGCTGAAGGGGGTTCCTGGGACTCAGCAAACCAGAACTGACCAGACATGGAGTTCTTCTGCCTGTGCCGGCCAGAGAAAGGGGGAACAGGACTGGGCAGTGGAGATGGCTGTTACAAGGGTGCTGGGGCCACTCAGACGGGGGGGTTCCCTTCATGGCACCAGCATGGCACGAGTTGTCCAGACCCCTACTATGTCTGGGGATCCTAGAAGTGTCTAAAACCAAGGGTGGACACATGTGATGAGTGAGGGGCATGGATTGAGTCCCTGCCCAGGGTGTGACTTTTCACCCTGGACTATCATCAATGGGAACGGGTGGCCCTGGACATACTCCTGTGCCCTGCTCCCTTCCTCCCCTGTCCTGATGGCCTTCTGCCTCCTCTCAGAACCTCTTGGGGACAGAAGACGGGCTCTGCACTCCAGTCTGTGTGTGGCGCTGCCTGGTGTGAGAGCAGACGGCAAGAGGGCCAGCTGGGTGTAGTACCTGCAGCAGGGAGGAAGGAGAGCAGCCTGCAGGCCCTGCAGGGCCCAGCCCGGGGCAGCAGAGCAGAGCAGAGCAGAGCTCCCAGGCGGGGCAGAGGGCTGAGAGTGCGCCCCAAGCCTCTCCTCCTCCCAGATCCCTGTGTCCACCCACTGGCCTGATGGAAACGTGACAGACACCTCCCAGCAGCCTGACTCAAAACAACCAGTGCTCCCGGAGCCTGCCCTACCTCCACGTCTATTCACCCAGACGTGCCTGTCAGGATCCCAGATACCCCATGTCCCTCCCCCACCCATCTCACTCTCAAATCCATCCAAGTTCAGGGACATCTACTGACCAGCTCACCCTGGGCCCCAGCCCCCAGTTCCTCTCCACCTGGTACCTGACTGCCACCTGGCACCTGAGCTACGGTAAGAGCCCTACAAAGACCTCCCCGCCCCCACTCCTGGCCACTTCTAACCTGTTTTCCACACTGCAGAACTGTCTTTTTAAAATGCAAATCTGACCATGTCACTCCCCCCATCCAATGACACTGTGCCCTTCAGGGGCTTTCTTCAGCCTCTGCGGTAAGTTTCACATCTTCTGGCTGAGAGGGTCCCTGTCCACCCTTCCTGCCTCATTCAGCTCACTCCATGGGTGGGGGTCTCCTCTCCTCTGCCTCCCCCTCAACCCCCAAACCGCTAATTACCCAACATGGGCAGAAACAGCTACAGGACCATGGGCTAGGGCACGAGCACCCTCAGTGCTGCTCGTCAGGCAGCTTTCTGGGGGCACCTCTTTGGGGTGCAACCAGGCTCCCTTCAGGGTACAGCTGGGCAATAATTCTGAGAAGGGAGCCTGCTTTGGGGCTAAGTCAGGAATGGGGGCATAGCCTCTGGGTCTGAGAACAGGATGGTCCTGGGAAAAGCCGGGCAGAGGCACCTTTAGGGAACAGTCCTGGATTTGAGAGTTTGCATAGTGTGTGGCTTATGACATGACTACAGTAGCCTTTAGTCATAATGATTTGGAAATGAAAGAGCAATTTGTCTTCCAGACAGGTTCAGTTCCTATTGTAGTTCTAGTGGATTTAAAAGTTGATGTGGGTCTGTGAATTTGCTTGCGTAATTATACTCTGATAGCTTTTCATTACACATAATGCAGTTTTAATGGAATTAATGTTCTGTATCAACAAATACATTGTTTTTATTATTGTGCCATGAGGAGATTTCTAAAAGAAGAGAATAAAAGTCATTTGCAAATGCTTTATATAATACGCTTTTTCAAGCAGGGCAATCTACCTTCCCACTTCATATGTTTTTTCTGACAATGGGTTGAAAAAGGGAGGGAGTAGAGGCTTTTGAATACATTTGGGTGCTGGTTGGAATTTATTCTTGAAGCTTGCATTTATGTCTGAAATTCTTATTATTCTCCATCAAGGAGCAGCAGCCCACGTAGAATTGCACGTGGCCACCTGGCTGACCGCTGTCTGGGCAGATCAGGCCCCTTCAGTTCCCCACACACCTTGGTGGTCATCCTGCCACCCTGGACCCCGTCACGGTGCAGGGATTCTGGTTTCCTGCCCCTCACTCAGACTGGCCACCATTGTTTCCAGAGCCTTTCCATACCTGTTCTGAAGCCAGTGGCCCTCATGTTCAAGTGCTGGAATTTGTCTGGCCCCATCCACCTCTCCCGCCTGCTGATGGGAGCATCCGAGGGAGTTAGTGCTCACTGACGTGCATTATGCCTCCTCACTTAGGAGGAGACAGAACCAGCTGTCGCTGGCTTGGGTTTTAATAATGCGTTTTCTCTGTTACGGATCAACCATGGGAAGCAGAAAAATACAGAGGAAGCCAAAATCCCACTGTCTGAAGATAACCATGGTAACTTTGAGACGCGGCTGCTGATTTTCTTTATGTATTTGTTTACTTCTCAGAAGGGAAACTATTCACCTTCCAAACCATTCTGTAACCTGCTTTTCCTCCTCCTTCTTCTTTCACTTAGTGTGAACATTTCTACATGGCATTAAACATTCTTCCGTGGCCAGGCACAGTGGCTCATGCCTTTAATCCCAGCACTTTGGGAAGTCACAGTGAGAGGATCACTTGAGCCAGGAGTTTGAGACCAACCTGGGCAACATAGTGAAACCCTCTCTCTACAAAAGATACAAAAATTAGCTATGTGACACATGCCTGTAGTCTCTGCTATTTGGGAGGCTAAAGTGGGAGGATCACTTGAGCACGGGAGGTGGAGGTTGCACTGAGCTGTGATCATGCCACTGCACTCTAGCTTGTGCTACAGAGGGAGACCATGTCTTCAGAAAAGAATACAGAAACATATATATGTGTGTGTGTGTGTGTGTGTGTTTGTCTGTAACATGATTTAATGTCAGCAACTGGGAAGGGCCCAATGAATGTATGTAATTCCCTCTAGCTGCACACCTTGGTTGTTTTCAGTTTCCAAAATAAGAAATAATCCTTTGGTTAATACTGGGAATTCTCAGAAGCAGAATTCTAGGTTCAGTGGTATGCAGAGTTTAAATGTGTTCTGTAATACATGCAGGGATTAAAGGCTGATATCACAGAAAGTTACACATTTAAAAGCAAGTTCCCCCTCACCTCCTCCCTAATCCAGTTTCCCATTGTTAGGCTTCTTGTGTATCATTCCAGAGGGAAAAGTTTCCGTAGTAAACACGTTCAGCCATTCCTTCTTGTTTACACAAACAGGGATCCTTCATTGCACACTGGGCTGTGTCTTGCTTGTCATTTATCTTCAAGATCATTCCACATTGGCATAAACGGATCTACCTCAGACTTCATAATGCATGTATTCTTGTTCTATGTAAATATCAAAGTTTATTTATCTAGCACTTGATTGCTACACACTGCTTCAGGTTTTTGCAGTAAACGTCCTTGTGTGAATAGGCTGGCATATTTCTGGTAGTGTATCCACAGGTTAAATTCCCACGAGTGAAACCACTGAGTTCAGTGGTTTATTTTGAGAGATGCTATGAAATTGTCCTCAAGGAATTCTACGTCGAATTATGCCAACATCAGAAATGTTTAAGAGGATCTTTCTTTCCCCTCTGCCCTTTGCCATCACTGGGTTTTACCAAAACTTCACCAGAATGTTTCCAGACTGGTTGATAAAAATACTAATCTTACTGTTTTCACTTGATTTTAAAAAATCGAGTAGGTTTATATGCATTCTGTTACATGTTTATTCATTAAAAATGTGACCGTCCTATTCATAGTATTCAGCCATTTTTTCAATTTTTTAATTAATTTTTATGAGCTGTTTGTAAATTAAGAAAATCAGCCTTTCGTCTGTTGATGTATTATAAAGACTTTTCCCATTTGAAAGCAGCCTTTGGCTTTATGAGTTTTTTTAAACCACAGTTGTGTTCATTGGCTCTTTTCACAATAATGCTACATTAAAAACCACACCAAAATGCAGTGGTTGACAGCAGTGAGCCATTATTTTCTCCTCCGGGTTTGCAGGTCAGCTCGGATGGCTCCACTTTGGGCTGCAGGCTTCTCATGGGGTTGGTGTCTGTCCCATGTGTTCATTCTGGGGCCCAGGCCTGCAGGGGCGGTGGCCACCTGGGTGAGGAGGAAGGCAGGAGGGAGCACGTGATGCATCAGAATCCCCAGGGCAGTGGCATGTGCCACTTCCACCGGCCTCTGCCAGGCAAGTCCCACGGCCAAGCTCATTCTGGGATGCGAACAGGACTCCACCCATTCTAGAGGAGGCTTCGACCTCACACATCAAAGGCACAGACTTGTTCTTCTAATGCAGGGAGGCCCTGGGATTGAGAACACAGATTCCTTCTACCACATACAAATGTGGGGTTTTTTTTTTTTTTAAAACAGTAAACATATACATTTAAAATTCATTAATTGTTTCTATTATGACTCAAAATTGTGTGGTGCCTCAAAGGGCTTCTTTTCAAGATTCTTTTACAAATTTCTCAAATATTTGTGTTTTAATTTATATGTTACTCTTTGATGTCTCTGGAATTTGTTTTAATGTTAAAACGTAGAGATTAAGTTTCATTTCTTTCCAAGTGGCTAGCCAGTTGCCCTAGCACTTCTTAGTGTATATACATATTCTTTTCCTCTTTTTAGTATTTTAATTAGAATTGCATGGAACTTATACATTATTTAGTCTTTATATTTAAAAAATGAATTTTCCCCCATCTAATCATGAAGTCTTTTACGTTCTGGTAGATGTTTAAGGATTTCTTGAAATTGCTCCTGCTCACCTCTTATTAAATCTGTTTATTCTAAGATATTCCACCTTTTTACTTACCATTATAAATGGATTTTTTAGTTGTATTCTCTTTTCTTTTCTTTTCTTTTTTTTTTGAGATAGAGCCCAGGCTGGAGTGCAGTGGCGTGATCTCGGCTCACTGCAATGTCCGCCTCCTGGGTTCAAGCGATTCTGCCTCAGCCTGCTGAGTAGTTGGGATTACAGGTGCATGCCACCATGCCCGGCTAACTTTTGTATTTTTAATAGAGACAGGGTTTTACTACATTGGCCAGACTGGTCTCAAACTCCTGACCTCAAGTAATCTGCCTGCCTCAGCCTCCCAAAGTGCTGGGAGCCACCGTGCCCAGCCTGCATTCTCTTTCTAGCCAGTCTTTGCTTGCACATATGTAGGAAAGCTATTTGTCTGTAGTTTAAGAGCTTGTGTGCTAACCTTGCCTGTCACTGTGTCGTGGGGCAAGTCACTTAACCTCTTCGTGCTTTAATTTTCACATCTGTGCATAGGCACAGGAATCACACATACCTATTCGGGTTGTCAGGATAAACTATAAAAACTTAGTAGGTATATCTGGCATATATTCAGTGCACAATAAATATTGACTCTGTTGACCTTGAACAACATGGGTTTAAACAGTATGGGTCCACTTACCTGTGGATTTTCTTCCACCTCTGCCATCCTGAAATGGCAAGACCAAATCCTCCTCTTCTTCTGTCTCCTCCTTAGCCTACTCAACAGGAAGATGACAAGGATGAAGGCCTTTATGATGATCTACTTCCACTTAATGAATAGTAAATATATTTTCTCTTCCTTTTGAGGTTTTCAATAGCATTTCCTTTTCTCTCACTTACTTTATTATAGGAATACAGCATTCAGAATACATACAACATACAAAATATGTGTTAATCAACCGTTTATGTGATCGGTGAGACTTCCAGTCAATAGTAGGCTATTAGCAGGTAAATTTTGGAGGAGTCAAAACATTATACATAGATTATGGACTGCACAGGAAGTTGGTGTCCCCAACACCCCTCTTGTTCAAGGAACAACTATAGAATTATAATTTTCAACATACTGATTTTGTAACCAGATAACATACTGAATTTTCTTATGGCTTCTTATTCTGAATCAATTCCATTGAGTTTTCTAGTTAGGTAATCACGTTATTTTCCAATAGTAATGATTTCACTTCCTCTTCCCAATATTTATAACTATTTTGTTTTTCCTTTTTAGTTTTATTAGCTAGATACATTAGTTTTCTATTGTTATGTGACAAATTGCCACAAGCATAGCAGGTTCGAACACCTCAAACTTAGTATTTCAGACTTCCTAAGGGTTGAGATTCTGGAATGTTTTAGTTGGGTCCTGTCCTCAGGGTCTGCAGGCTGAAATCCAGGCGAGGCTGGAAGCATCTTCATCCAAAGGCTTGATGAGGGAAAGATCCACTTGCAAACTCCTTCAGGTTGTTGGCAGAATTCATTTCGGGGGTTGTGTGACTCAGCCCTGCTTCCTTGCAAGCTGTGGGTGGGGAAGTTCTCAGCTCTTAGAGGCATCTCATGGCACGGCAGCCCACTTCTTCAAGGCCAGCAGCAGAACCTCAAATCAGGACTTCACGAAGGGCCCAGAACCAAAAGCCTTGCTGATTAGGTCAGGCACACCCAAGGGCACTTCCCTTTTGATGAACTCAACAGCAAACTGATTTGGGGACTTCCCATCCAGCCTTGTCAGGCAGTGTGACCTCATCACATACTGTATTCCAGCCTATTCACAGTCCCACCCACGGCCAATGGAGGGGATTATACAGGGCATGTACACCAGGGAGTGACCTTGGGGGCCATCTTGTAATTCTGCATACCTCACTATTATTTTCAGAATCCTTTTATTTTATTTTATATTTTATTTTTGAGATGGAATCTTGCTCTGTCACCCAGGCTGGCGTGCAGTAGCATGATCTTGGCTCATTGCAACCTCCGTTTCCCAGGTTCAAGTGCTTCTCCTGCCTCAGCCTCCTGAGTAGCTGGGACTACAGGTGCATGCCACTGTGCCCAGCTAAATTTTGTATTTTTAGTAGAGATGGGGTTTCACCATGTTGGCCAGGCTGGCTTAGAACCCCTGATCTTAAGTGATCCACCTGCCTCAGCCTCCCAAAGTGCTGAGATTACAGGTGAGAGCCACCACATCTGGCCCAGAATCGTTTTAAATGTAAGTGAAAGTTGTGGGCATCTTCATCTTGTTCAATTAAACTAAGAGTTCTTCTTTATTATTTATTTATTTATTTATTTATTTTTGAGATGACATCTTGCTATATCTTCCAGCCTGGAGTGCAGTGGCACAATTTCGGCTCACTGCAGCCTCCGCCTCCAGGGTTCAAGCGATTCTCTTGCTTCAGTCTCCCAGGTAGCTGGGACTAGAGGTGTGCACACCACCACGCCCAGCTGATTTTGTATTTTTAGTAGAGACGGGGTTTCACCAGGTTGGCCAGGCTGATCTCGAACTCCTGACCTTGTGATCCACCCTCATCGGCCTCCCAAGGTGCTGGGATTCCAAGCGTGAGCCACCGCACCCAGCCCTAAGAGTTCTTTTTTAAAAGACAAAATGGAGATCAAATTTAACTAGATGATCACATTTTACATTTTTGTCACATTAATATGCAGAACCATCTTTTCATTCTTGACATGAACCCCTATGTTCTTTATTATTTTAAACATACTGCTCAATGCTGTTTTCTAACCTTTGATTTAAAAATGATGTACCAGTAAAATTATCATTTTAATGTACTGTCCTATGAGTTTTTACTATTTAAATTTGTGTGTTTATATCTAGCATGTGTGGTAGATGAGGAATGCTGAAGTTTTTGATTCTCTGTCTTTCATGTTTGGTTTTGTTTGAATGATGACCCTTGAAGTCAAGGAGAGCCCTACTTTGTGAGGGGAGGGAATAACTTAATGTGACTTTTACCAAATAAGTAATGAGAGGGAAAGAGTTAAATATCTGTAAAGTCCAACAATGCCTGATACATGGGGGAAATTCATTAAACATTGATCCAGCACATGAAAAATAAAATAAGAATGATGGTTGGGCATGGTGGCCCACACCTGTAATCCCAGCACTTTAGGAGGCTGAGGTGGGCAGATCACCTTGGCCTCCCAAAGTGCTGGGATTACAGGTTAGGAGATCGAGACCACCCTGGCAATGGTGAAACCCAGATTCTACTAAAATACAAAAAAATTAGCCGGGCATGGTGGCTTGTGCCTGTAGTCCCAGCTACTCAGGAGGCTGAGGCAGGGGAATTGCTTGAACCAGGGAGAAGAGGTTATAGTGAGCCCAGATTGCTCCAGTGCACTCCAGCCTGGTGACAGAGCGAGACTCTGTCTCAACAACAACAACAAAAATATATATGTACTTCTGTTTAGAAGCTATTGCTCTTATTGCTCTGTTCATTATTTTTGTGATATTTTACAGGTCTGCGATGGTTATACCAACCTTTGTAAAGAGAATTTGGAAGTTCCCCCTTTTTTCCCTGTGCACAGAAAAAATTTAAACAGCTTTGGAAATCTTTGTACTTAGAAGTTCTTGAAGACTTTGCCTATAGCTATTTGACCGTATTCCTAGTTTCTTGGTATTCATAGGGACGGCTAGTGTTTTGGTCTTTTGGGGGATCCATTGTAGTAATTTAGAAAATTATATTTGTCATCCTGGGTTTTGAATTTATTTACATAGAGTCTGTGCTTACTTTGTTATTACATCTTTTGCCATTGACAATGCCACACCTCTTGATGATGTACATTCTCTACAGCCCTGTGAGTAAGGACCACTGTTCTTTCTAACCACTGCTAGCTTGACAGGCAGCAAGGACTTCTTATTTCACTTTGCATTTTATTGATTACTTGTAAAGTATTTTTCTAAATACAATTTTTTTTTAAGATGGACCCTTGCCCTGTCGCCCAGGCTGGAGTGCAATGGCGCAATCTCAGCTCACTGCAACCTCTGCCTCCTGGGTTAGACAGATTGTCCTGCCTCAGCCTCTTGAGTAGCTGGGACTACAGGCACACACCACCAAGTCTGGCTGAATTTTTGTATTTTTAGTGGAGACAGGTTTCACCATGTTGTCCAGGCTGGCTTTGAACTCCTGACCTCAAGTGATCTGCCTATCTTGGCCTCCCAAAATGCTGGGATTACAGGCGTGAGCCACCATGACTGGCCTCTCAGTAAATTTTTTATGAGGGGCAATTGCCCTTTTGTGAGTTTTAGCCAGTTACCTGGGGTTTTATTTTACATTTAATATTTTAATCATCTTGTAATGTATTTTAGTTTGTGGGAGGGAATTAATTTCTCTATCTGCTTATTTATTTACACTTCACAATTGTCTCAAAACCATTTATTGAACAGCCTTTTCCTCCGTCAGTTACCATGTCATTTGTTATATAATTAAATTATATAAATTGTAAAAACTATTTAATGTGTTCACATGCAAAAAAAAAAAAAATGAAGTTGGACCCCTAAGTAACACTCTATACAAAAATTAATTCAAAATGGGTTAAATACCTAAACATACGAGCTAAAATTATAAAACTCTTAGAAAGAAGCTTAAGGGAAAAGCTTTACATCCCTGGGTTTGGCAGTGATTTCTTGGGTATGACACCAAAGGCACAGGAAACAAAAGCAGGCAAATTGGACTTCACCAAAAATAAAAACTTGTGCATCAAAGGACACTGTTAATAGAGTAAATAGGCAACGCACTATGCAGAATGGGAGAAAGAATTGGAAAATCACGTATTTCCTCAGAAATTATTATCCAGAATATATAGAAAACTCCTAAAACTCAGCAACAAAAAAGTAAACAACCCAGTTCAAAAATGGGCAAAGGATTTTTGGCAACACCGACGAACCTAGAGGACGTTACACTAAGTGAAATTAGCCAGACACAGAAAGACGAACACTGAATAATCTCACTTGTTTGTAGACAAAAAAAAAAGTCAAACTCATGGTAACAAAGAGGAGGAGGGTAGTTGCCGAGGGCTGGAGAAGAGAGGGAAAAGTGTAGGTGTTGGTCAAAGGGTATAAACTTTCAGTTATAAGAGAAATATATTCTGGATACCTAATGTACAGCATGGCAACTATACTTAGTAATAATGTGTTGTATATTTGAAATTTTCTGAAAGAGATTTCATGTGTTCTTATCATACACTCAGAAGAAATGGTAACTAGTGAGGTGATGGATGCATTAGCTTGATTGTGGTAATCGTTTCCGTGTATATATATATATCATAATCGTGTTGTGCACTTTGTATACAATTTATATTTGTCAGTCATACCTGACTAAAGCTGGGGGGAAAGTTCACAGATAGGCAAAAGACTTGACTGGGCATTTCTCCACAGAAGAGATACACATGGTTAATAAGCACATGAAAAGATGCTCACCATCACTAATTATTAAGGAGGTGCAAATCAGAATAACAACAGAGGCTGGCAAGATCACACCTGTAATCCAGCACTTCGGGAGGCCCAGCTAGGAGGATCGCTTGGGCTGAGAAGTTCAAGACCAGCCTGAAACATGGTGAAACCCACATCCCTTAAAAAATAAATAAATAAACTAGCTGGGTGTGGTGGTGTGTACCTGTAGTCCCAACTACTTTGGAGGCTCAGGTGGGAGGATGGCTTGAGCCCAGGAGGTTGAAAGTGCTGTGTGCTGTGATCATGCCATTGCACTCCAGCCTCGGTGACAGAGTGAGACCCTGTCTCAAAAAAGATAAAAAGTCACAGTGACTACCACTTCCTACCCATTAGGATGGCTGTTATAAAAAAAATAATTGCCTTATGGCAATTCTGTTTGTAATTATTGAGGACATTGATACTGTTTTCCACTCTGTATTAATTACAAATAGAATTACCATATGATACAGCAATTTCACTTCGGGGTATATACCGAAAAGAATTGAAAGAAGGGTCTCAAAGACATGTTTACACATCTGTGCTCATAGAAGCATTATCCTCATAGCCGAAACATGGAAGCAACCCAAGCATCCATTATAGATGAGTGGCCCAACAGAGTGTGGTCTATACGTACAGAATAATATTAGACCTAAAAAGGAAGGCGATTCTGACACGTGCTACACATGGATGAACCTTGAAAACATCATCCTGATATAAGCCTGTCACAAAAGGATGAAAACTTTGATTCCACCCATATAGAGACAGAAAATAAAATGGTGGTTGCCAGGGGCTAGAGTGAGGGAGTCAGTGTTTATTGCATACAGAATTTCAGTTTTGCAAGATGAAAGGTTTTCTGGAGATGGGTGAGGAGAATGTTTGCACAAGGTGAATGGACTTAACACCACTGACTATACACTTAAAAATGGTTGAATGGTGGCTGAGCACAGTGGTTCACGCCTGTAATCCCAGCACTTTAGGAGGCTGAGGTGGGTGGATCACCTGAGGTCGGGAGTTTGGGACCAGCATCATCAACATGGGGAAACTGTCTCTACTAAAAATACAAAATTAGCCAGGTGTGGTGGCACCTGTAATCCCAGCAACTTGGGAGGCTGAGGCAGGAGAATCGCTTGAACCCAGGAGGCAGAGGTTGCAGTGAGCCGAGATTGTGCCACTGCAGTCCAGACTGGGCAACAAGAGTGAAACTGTCTCAAAAAAAGAAAAAAAAAGGTTAAATGGTAAATTTTATGTATGCATATTTGGCCACAATTTAAAAAACAAATAATTTTTAAAAACCCTAATATATGCCAAAGTCTCTTTCTGGGCATTATATTCTGTTCTTTACATGTCTGTCTGTTCTTGAGCCACTTTTAACTATTGTGGGCTTCTAAACTGTTTTCATTCCTGGCAATTTTTAACTGAAAATAATGAAGGGATGAAAATAGTGTCGAGTAATATATAAACCTCTTTCCCTCCGTGTGGTTCAATGCCATTGTTTCTTTTCTACTGTCCCGTTTTTCCTCCAGATAAATTTTTGAATCATTTTGTCAACCTTCAAAGAATCCCATCGGGATTTTAATTGAGATTTCAGCATATTAAGTTATGAATATAGAGAAATTAGCATTTTTATTATCTTTTGGTTTTCTCATTTGGGAACATGGTATATATGTCCATTTACTAAAAATCTTCCTACCTATGTCTCAGTAGAGTTTTGCAGTTGTCTTTTAAAAAAACCTGTACATTTATGATGAGGTTAATTCTTAGATAGTTTTTCGGGTTTTTTTTTTTTTTTGCTTTTGTGAATGGAATCCTTGTCTTACAGTTTCATACCAGCATGTAGGAAAGCTACTTAATTAGAAAAGTTTAGATGGGAGTAATTTTTTTTTCATGAGAAAATGGAGGGAAAGAATAATTTGGGATAACATTTTTTTTTTTGAAAAGCATTTCTTGTATATGATGAGAGAAAAAAAGCAACCATTTATTAGAACCAATACGAGAGTGTGAAAAGAGGGAAAAGAGAAGGGTAGAAAAGGGGGAGAGAATGAGGTCTGCATCAGATGTCAGTTATGGAAACACAATAATGCCCGCTTTTAAACATTTACATTTAAAAGGTGAACATATATAGACCACTTAAAAAAATCAAGAGCAGACACGTTTGGCTGAAATAAAACCAAGAAACACAGCCAAAATTCCCCCATAAACCTAAAAGTCCATAGAGAATTCATTTACTCATTTTCATTCAGAAATCTGTCTACAGAGTGATTTGTTTGCTACTCAGGACGGTACAGAGCGCTGAAAGAAACCAGCTCTTGTGTCTCTCAGACTCCATCCTATAGGAGGTGGTGGGAAAGCCAGCGGGCCATGGGCAGGTCAACTCCTGGCTACATGGCAGGGTGTCAGACTGCTCTCTCTATTCTTCAAGACTCCACAGAACCGTCTAACATCATCTTATATCGCTCCTCTGTCAGAGAAACGTTTTAAAATAGTTTAAAGTCTTGTTTTATGGGAAGAAAGCGATCCTCCATTGCTGTTTGTCTCTGAGGTCAGTAAGAGGAGGAGTTAAAACATTTTGTTTTTTTTCAAGCAAAGTGATTTGAGAAATAGAGTTGCTGGGGCTAAAAGAGTAAATAAATAATATGATATGTGGACTACTTTGATATTTATAAAGAAGACAATTTTATTAGCTATATAAATTTTCATATTTTGATAACTTTTAACATTTGTTTTTTAAAAACAAAAATGGACTCTATTCATTCCTTTATTGGTGTACTTATGTGACCATTAAAAACACCAGGAATGGGGAATTTCCTTCTGATTCTGGCATTTTGGCTGAGTGGGCACTCTGAAGATACTTCTGTAGAGCAACTATACACCACAGAGGACCTGCTCCTTGATGGATTGCAGATCTTAAAGGTCCACGGCCCTACTCACAAACAAATAAACAAATAATGAACTGAGGCCGGAGTGGCAGGTGGCTGGAGTCACAATGACAGGAAGCAGCATCAGGTGGCATGTGGCTGGAGAAGGGACTTGGCCCGAGCATGAGGGCCCACCATAGCACTGCGGCTGAGCCCGGTGCCCACTGCAAGGTAGGGGATTGGCCTGGGATTTCTACTGTGCTGTGAGCTGAGGCCCTCAAGGATCACAGTGTTTCCACATCCTGGGTGCGTTCCTGCTACTGGCAAACTATACCTCTCTACAGAAGAGTTTTCCAACTTGGCTCTACAGAAGCTCACTGATTACCAGCAAGCAATGCGTGCACAGTCAAATACTTCCATGCACCCAAGCATCAAAGAAACGAAGCCACAATGGGACAACACAGGCCAGAATTTGATGCCCTCCTGGGATCTTGTATCTTGGAATCTGAAACATTTAAAGTAATTATCAACACAGTCATAAAGATGAGCACACAAGGAACTATTTGAAATAATTACCTTTGAGAATAAAGTAAAAGTAGAATTTCTAGTTATGCAAGATATAATCACTGAAATTTTCTAAACAAGTGCAGTTAGATAGTTCAACAGCTGATTAGACATAGTGCAGAGACAATTGGTGATCTAGAAAATCTATCTAAAGAAAGTAACCAGAATTAAGTCATGCATGACATGTGCAGGGAATATGTGGAAGAAAAACTAAGACATTTACAGGGTGGAATGTGAAAGACCAGAGTCTTTACCAATAGAGCAACTGGAGTCCCTGGTAAAGAAAATGGAGAAGATACAATATTTCAAGAGATATTGGCTACAAAGTTTCCAGAACTAATGAAAAATATAAATTCACAGATTCAGTAGCACAGTATCTCTCAAAGAAGATAAAAAGAAATCCATATCTAGACATACCATGCATAAAGCTCTGAATACTAAGGGACCTTGCCTTTAGTGTTAGATTATCTCGAAAGTCTCTAGAGAATGAGGACAGCTGACTTTTGACTGCAACAACGGAAGCCGGAAAAGAGTGCAATAATAGTTTCAAACTGTTGAGGGACACAGCTGTCAACCTAGGGTGTTTCCAGCATAACTATTTTTCAAGCATCAAGGTGAAGTAAGACATTTACAGATAAACCAAAAATGGGAGTTTATCACCAAAAGATCTGCTCTAAAGGAACTTTAATCATTAGGTTCATAACTTGTGACATGACAGTCTAGCGAAGCCTGTGGACCCCTTCTCAGAATAAGGTTTTTAAAATCAGGAAATAAAAATATACAAAGGAAACCAATTATTTTGAAATTTTTAAACTAAAAATATTTTTTAAATGTATTATAATAATATATGTGCTACTTAATAACCCACTAAGTAACAAAATCCAGCAGCCACCCTAATGTCAGAGTAAATAGCCCTTTGAGAAGGTAGGATCTTACAGGGCATGCCCAGGACACATGAGTTTGTTGCCACGCACTTAAGAGAGAATGCTCATCAGAGAAGCATGCGTTACAACAGAACAGACAGTGGTGTATTTCACCTTTCAGTTTCTTTTGACTCATGAGTTATTTAGAATATTTTTAAACACTTTCACACTAAGAGTTTTTTTTCTTTCATGAGGTGATCTTGTCATCAGTATATAGTTCTGCTTCTGCTTAAGAAGACAATGAAAGCTGTAGAGTTCTTTTTCTCTCATTAGATTCAGAAGAAACGTAACTTTTCTCCAGGACATGATGAGTGTGATGTATTGGTGTAGCCCCCAAAGGGAAATGGTGTGGAGAACGTTTGGACCACAGCCTGGGATGAAAGGCTGGGAATGGCGAATTGGGAGTGGCTTCAAGAAGAGGGGGCAGAAAGCATGGACAGGGTGGGGGTAGCATCGAGTGTGTCCCCACAGGTAGAGACAGATGGCAGAGGCCTGCATGCCGCAGCCAGCCTTCTGTGGCCCCAGCAAGACCCAGAGAAAGAAAGCTACACCCAAAGCAAGGAGAATCGTGGGAGGGTGAAGTAGGAAGATGAGCCGCTCCAGGAGGCTGTGGGAATAATATTGCACAGCACAGAGCTGCAGCCCAGAAGGTTTGGAAGATGGGGGTTGCTGGACTCAGAATATTATTTGCTCTATTTTTGCAACAATGATTTTTTTCTCAGACACAGTGAATGCTGGCTTCTTAGTGGTAAATTGATACCTCTGTAGCTCTAGGGCACCCATCTGCCATATGTTTCATGAAAGTGATTTACTTGGCTTTCAAGACTGTTGTAGAAGGACTTCCTTCACTATCATTTGCCTTTAGATCAGACTTGATGATCTGAAGGACATTCTCGATTTTAGGAAATGAAAGAACTTTTCATTGTCAGAGGACAAGATTTAAAGAGCTAATTTATTTCAGGGCTCTGGGTCCAGGCAGGTACCAATCAAATGGGCAGGTCTTTGACTCTAAGGATGCCATTACTTCCCGGCAGCCTGTTACCCCGTGCCATTAGCCTCAACTGCAGGAAGTTCTGTCTCTGTTCTGATTTTATCCCTTACCTCTATTAGGCTGGCTGGGGAGGTGGAGAAAAGAGCAGCTTGGTGTCCTTGTGACAACTCATGGTGCTCAAGGTCCAGCCTCCTCTCCCTGAGCACTATCCTGCCTTTTCCAATCTATTTGGCTTTTTTTCCCACAGCTGTTTAATTCTATGTTACTCTTCGCTAACCCTCTTCAGTTTCTCTATATTCTTTGTGAACTCTGGTCTCAATAATGGTACTGATAAATTAAATGGGATGAAGGTTTTGTGATGCAGTAATTTCACGGCTAACTAGGTTCATGACCCTTTTTCTCATGGGAGTGGTACAAAATCAACCTACAGGATTACTGAGATGTCAGAACGTGCAACATAATCCTTGCTGGTAGCTGGAATTGAACAAAAACAGTTCAAGATCTGATGGTTCCAGAGCAGGGATTCTGAGCTTCTTTTACACCAGCTGCCCTTGGTCTCCAGTGGGCCACAGCAGGCCTCTCCAGAGAGGATGCATCCCAGCAACCAGGCTGTGAATAGCCTCCCTCAAGCCATTCTGCAGGCCCGCCCTCATTAGGGTGAAGGGTCTTCTCTGTTTGCAGTATCATGCCTTTCTCCATCTATCTGGCTTTGGTATTTGAAACTGTCAGTGTTTCTGGTACTGGGGAGGAGTGGGGGAAGGGAAGTCTGCGCTGCTCCTGCTGGGGAGGTCTGGGGAGAAAGCAGATGTTTTGGGAAAAAAAATCTAGTGTCCCACTCCCAAACAAACAAATAAATAATGAACTGAGGCCAGAGTGGCAGGTGACTGGAGTCACAATGACAGGGAGCAGCATCAGGTGACACGTGGCTGGAGAAGGGACTTGGCCCGAGCATGAGGGCCCACCATAGCACTGCGGCTGAGCCCGGTGCCCACTGCAAGGTAGGGGATTGACCTGAACAGGAGCGGGGCCACCAGGGAAGGTACCTCAGGTGCTAGAAGATGAGGAACCTAGCTTTCTGGGCCTAGATTATCAGGCCAGGGAGTTGTGGTTTATTGGGCAGGGGCGTCCAGGATGGCTTCAGTGGGGAGGGTGGAGGTGGAGACGAGAGGAAGTAGACAAGGCTGTGATCGGCAGGTGAAACAGGAGAGCACTGGCAGAGGGGAGAGAGACGAATTGGGAAATGGAGGGCACTGAGCAGAAGAATGGATCACGCTTTGTGGCAGAGTGGCCCCCAAACTGTACCATGAACTCAAAACATGATGGCATTGTGGTCAGAAATTCGCAATTCGCCGAAAGAAGAAGGTGGGGGTAGAAGCATGAAATGATGGTGAGAGCTCCAGGGGGAATGGTCCGCTCCTTCTGAGAAAGGCCAGGGTCCTCTGGCTGTACAGTGACCTGGAAACATGGCACGCCCACCAGGGTCAAGTGTTGGATATAGAAGGCAAGAGAGAGGTTTCGGGGCACTGGGAAGGAGAGTTAGTGAGATGCAGCCCCAGAGAGACATGGGAGACATTGGTCAAGGATTTCCCTAGGGCTGGAGCTGGACTGCAAGGCAGGGAGCCTGGGTGGCACAGCCATGAGAGGGGACCCGGGAGGTGGGAAATGGCTGTAACTACTGTCTGTCGCTGGTGACTGTGTTTGGAGAACTTGTGTGCATTACAGAAAAAATAGACATGTGCGATGCTTGGGAGCAGAGCCCTGTGGGCTCTCTTTGGTTCATGTTTCTGTTACTTTGTGGCCAGAATTTTTAAATTTTATTTTGAGATGGAGTCTTACTTTGTCACCCGGGCTGGAATACAATGGCACGACCTCAGCTCACTGCAACCTCCACCTCCCAGGTTGAAGCCATTCTCCTGCCTCAGCCTCCTGAGTAGCTGGGATTACAGGCGCCCACCACCACACCTGGCTAATTTTTGTATTTTTTGTAGAGGCAGGGTTTCACCATGTTGACCAGGCTGGTTTCGAACTCCTGACCTCAAGTGATCTGCCCACCTCAGCCTCCCAAAGTGTTAGGATTACAGGCGTGAGCCACCGCGCCCTGCATGGCCAGATATTTTTAGGACTGGACTAGCTGGTGCCGGGCGTGATAGAGGCTGCTGTGTCTGAGATGTGCCGCTGCCCCCCTGTGGAGGTGGTTGAGGGTGAGCCGCAGTCTGTGCCCAGGGGGACCTTGTGGGTCTGCCAGCAGCATACTTTCCTCCCGGGTCTGGCCAGTGCTTTTGGAGTCCCAGGGGACGTGCAGCCAAGTCCTTGGAGCCAGTGCCCTGGCTGCCTGGCCCGTGCCCACAGTGGCAAGCGTGAGCGATTTGTCTTCACAGGAGACCTGGTCTGCAAACACTTTCCTTGTCATGCGGCCTCCGCACTTGTTGCCCTGTTGAAGAGCGAGCCTCAGCCCCTTGTTCCTCCTGGTTGGACACGGGGGTGAGGGAGAGGGAAGGGTCTCCAGGATTTGGGCTTGGGTGACCTGGAGGAAGAGGTGCTCTTGTGGAGAGCAGAGGTTGCCAGAGGAAGTGTGGGGCTCCAGGCGGAGGCTGCAGCCACTTTTTTGGACATGTTAGGTTAGATAGACGCCAGGAGCAGAGCCTGAGCCTGTGAACGGTGTGATGCTGTGGCCGTGGCAGAGTCGTGGGCTCAGAATCACCTGCGCAGACACCAGTGGATGGTACTTGAGGAGCCCCAGGACAGCCTCCATAGAGCCCTGGGGAGAGGAGCCAAAGGGCTCAGGAGACACAGGTCTTGGGAAAGCTGGAGGAGGTGGGGAGAGGGAGGAGGCCAGGAGGGAGGCTGTGGAGGAGAGCAACCCCCTGGGAAGTGGGAAGAGCCGCAGGGGAGCAAGGAGCTGCAGGAGCCCGTATGGGAGGCAGCCTCAGCCCTCAGCAGGTGATGGGATCAAGCTTTGTCTGTCACACTCTGTAACTGCAGGGGAACCTTGGGAGAAGCTTTTCCTTGCACTTGTGGGGCTGAAGCCAGATAGATGGTAGTGGGTGGGAAGCGACTGTGTATCCATGAGCCATTTGGCCCTTCCTGGACACCAGGAAGCCAGGAATGTGGAGATCAGGGCCAGTGTCATCTTCGGGATGCCTGGACTTGGGAGGCCGCCCAGGAGA
>PVKP010023278.1:0-36464 GCA_004027715.1 Plecturocebus donacophilus | reverse complement strand
TAAAAGTGACCACATAACTGGAAGTAAATCACTCCCCAGCAATTGCATAGCATTTCACAGGTTTAAATAAAATATTGGTTGGCTGCTTATTAGTTATTTTCATCCCCTATTCCTTCCTGTCTCCATTGTTAAACACAATTATTGGCATAAAAGAGGTTTTTAATACCCATTTTTAGACTGTATTTTAGCCTGGGCAATAGAACAAGAATCCCATTCTCTCTCCCTCTTTCTCTTCCTCTTTCTTTCCTCTTTCATTCTTTTTTTATTCTTTCTTTTGCTGTTTCTTTCTTTCTCCTTTTCTCTTTTTCTAAAATCTCTTCCTCTTTCTTTCTCTTTCATTCTTTTTTCTTTCTTTTGCTGTTTCTCTCTTTCTCCTTTTCTCTCTTTTTCTAAAATCTCTTCGTTTCTTTTTCTTTTTTTTTCTTTCTTTTGCTGTTTCTTTCTTTCTCCTTTTCTTTTTCTTAAAAAAAAAAAAAAAAAAAAAAAAAAAAAAAAAGTGGTGCCTAACCAAAGCTAGTTCCCCATTGTTCTTTCGTGGACTAATGAATAATTTGGCCTCCCAAATTCTTTACCTAGCAAGGGTATAACTTTGTAAGTGAAATGCAAATCTCGTTTTATTTAGCTATGGCCACAGTTCTGAGAAAAGGTTTACAGTGAGTGGAAGAAAAAGGAGACAATTCATGGTCCATGGAGAAATTGAATTTACTTTTTTTTCTATCTACATATGGAGTGACTTTGATTCTTTGTATCTTGTCTATGACCAGCTGCAAACAGCAAAAAGCATTCATATATAACTTGTATTTCTGAACTATCATCATAGGATTAAGTAGTAAAGGAGAGATGCTGCTTAGAATGCTTGTTAATAGGGTGGCAGCCATGAAAATGCACCTTTCAGACCTCCTGCAGGAGTTGAATTGACCAAGGGCCCCAGCCAAGATGCTTTGAATCTGCCACATTTTTGCACTGAGGCCATGCATCCCACAAGCTGTTCCCAGCCAATGACTGAGCAAAACAGGAACCTTAAGACCAGTTCGTGCAAGTCAACTGCCTTTGACAGGTAACTTTGGTTCAATGACTCCCCATGGACTTTGCTGAAACTTCCTTCCACTCCACTGTCATGGGAGACTTCCTACCCCATATTCCTTCTTCCCTCCTTTGCAGAGGTCAGTCCTGCACTGTGGTCTGACAGCTCTGTAGTCTCTTGTGCCTCCCTTCCTCTTCTCCCACACAGGAATTTACCCCAGTAAATCTGTTAGACAGCTAACCCTTTTGTGGCATGGTTTTGGAGTATGCGGACTGATATGTATAGAACTGTAGAGAACAAAGGAGCATACAGATAGATGGTCAAGCTACTTCTCCGGGATTTCCCCTGGGAAAGTTCTCCCATGCCTCCTAGACTGTGCCTGTTGGCTCACAGGAGGATGAAGCCAAGAGCAGGCTGCTTTCCCTCCTTAAATCGTCTTTGAGCATCATAAGAACCACAGAAAGGATGGGAAAATTGAGTTTTCTCTCCCCCATTACATTCCCTTGGTGCTGAACATTTCTCTAAAAATAACAGAAGCAGCCGGACACGGTGGCTCATGCCTGTAATCCCAGCACTTTGGGAGGCTGAGGCGGGTGGATCATTTGAAGTCAAGAATTCAAGACCAGCCTGGCCAACATGGTGAAATGCTGTCTCTAATAAAAATACAAAAATTAGCCAGGCAGTAGTGGCACACACCTATAATGCCAGCTACTCAGGAGGCTGAGGCAGGAGAATCGCTTGAACCCAGGAAGCGGAGGTTGTGGTGGGCCAAGATCATGCCGGTGCACTCTAGTCTGGGCAACGGAGTGAGACCCTATCACAAAAAATATTAATAATAAATACCAATAATAATAATAGAAGCATGTGGTTTTAAAATTACAATTAAGCATCCTTGGCTGGATGCGGTGTCTCACACCTGTAATCCCAACACTTTAAGAGGCCGAGGCAGGCAGATCACTTGAAGTCAGGAGTTCAAGACCAGCCTGGCCAACATGGTGAAACCTCATCTCTACTTTAAAAAGAAGATACAAAAATTAGGCAATTATTTAGGCATTTATTATAGAGAACAAAGGAGCATAAGGATATTCGACAAAGATCAACTACCTGCCTTCACTGGGTCCTGGCTTGGGCAATGGGTGGATATAGGAAAAAGATAGACCCTGACCTCAGGATGCTTTTTTGTGTGTTTATTTTTGTGTGGTTTTTTTGTTTTGTTTTGTTTTTGAGACAGAGTTTTGCTTTTGTTGCCCAGGCTGGAGTGCAATGGCAGGATCTGCGCTTACTGCAATCTCCACCTCCTGGGTTCAAGTGACTCTCCTGCCTCAGCCTCCCAAGTAGCTGAGATTACAGGCACCTAAGACCACACATGGCTAATTTTTGTACTTTTAGTAGAGATGGGGTTTCACCATCTTGGCCAGGCTGGTCTTGAACTTCTGACCTCAAGGGATCCACGTGGCTCAGCCTCCCAAAGTGCTGGGATTACAGGCGTGAGCCACCGCACCTGGCTAGGGCTTTATATTTCTAGTCTTCCATATACAAAAAGGATTTGCTTTAAAAATTCTTACATATTGGCCGGGTGAGGTGGCTCACGCCTATAATCCCAGCACTTTGGGAGGCTGAGGTGGGCAGATCACGAGGTCAGGAGATTGAGACCATCCTGGCCAACATGGTGAAACCCCTTCTCTACTAAAAATACAAAAAAATTATCTGGGTGTGATGGTGCACGCCTGTAGTCCCAGCTACCCAGGAGGCTGAGGCAGGAGAATTGCTTGAACCCAGGAGGCAGAGATTGCAGTGAGCCGAGATCACGCCATTTGCACTACAGCCTGGGCAACAGTGCAAGACTCCATCTGAAAAAAAAAATTCTTACATATTGTGGGCGGTAAGGAGTTTGAGACCAGCCTGGCCAACATGGTGAAACTGCATCTCTTCTAAAACTATAAAAATTAGCCGGACGTGGTGGTGGGCACCTATAATCCCAGCTACTTGGGAAGCTGAGGCAGAATTGCTTGAACCCAGGAGGCGGAGGTTTCAGTGAGCTGAGATCATGTGACTGCATTCCAGCTGTGCAACAAGAACAAAACTCCATCTCAAAAAAATAAATAAAAATAGTAAAAAATAAAGATTCTTACATACTGTGGCCTGTTTTCGTTTCTTTTGGGGAGTTTCCAAATTGTGGCTTTTCAAGGATGGAGAGGAGAGAGAAAGACAAAGTTCTTTCCAAAAAAAGAAAATTCTTTCTTTCTTTTATATGAAATGCAAAATGACTAGCGTGGGGTGCATGGAGGGAAGTGTGAGTCAGAGCCAAGTAGCTGACCGTGGACCAAGTGTGAAGACATGGGGGATATCTTTCCTCAGTGCCACCACAATCTGAGTCTGCATTCACCAGGGTCTAGTATACAGACCCGTGAAGACAGGCTCATGGTTCCCCATCCTCTGAGCTGCTCTGCTAACGTGTGGAATTTTGTATGAAATTAGGGGTCCACCCCAAGTCCATTCTGAATAAGTCAACCAGAATGTGCAGTGTCTGGAAACTGTATGTGTATCCAATTATCCATAAACATACACTAAACTGCTACTATGTACCAGGGACTGTGTTAGGCGCTGAATATAAAAATTCTTGCCTTCAAAGGACTTTCAGTCTAGGAGGACCTATGCCATGTTATAGCAGTCAAAGGAACTGCATAAGGGAATAATTAAAGCAGGTCACTGCCCTGGCCCCAAATGCAGAGCCCCTCCCTGGAACCCTTGCTCAGGCTCTGGAGCCAGGTTTGCAGTCTTACAACTGGGAGGTTCTGGAAAATGCACATGTGTGACACTGATCTATTGTAGGCAGAAAAGCCGGCTGGGGAAGAGGGTGATGCTGAAAAATGATTGGCCAAATCTGTTTACACTCAGCAAGTATTAATGGCCCGACCAAGGTTCTCTCTGTGCTGGCTTCATCTAGAAGCTTTTACTGAAGAAGTGTGAAGTCCTAGCTAGGACTGAGGAAACTACTAGTGTTTTTTATGGAAATAGCAATATGAATCACCCTAGTAACTAACAATTTTTTCCATTTGTCAGGTGCTTTGGACTTATCATATACATATATGTGAACTACAACCTCATGAATATTCATTGTGCTTACATAAATTGCCACATTTATACACATATGTTCCAGTTATCCATTGCTTTGGTAACTAAGTCCCTCAGAACTTAGTGGCTTAAAACAGTCATCATGTATTTTGCTCATGAACCTAAACTTCGACAGGACTCAATAGGAATGAATGATTGGTCTCTGCTCCAGGATGTCTGGGGTTTAGCAGGAATGATCCAAACAGCTGGGGCTTGGCTCTCCGCTGACCAGGGAACAGAAGCAATGGCTGACACCCTAGCCAGGCAAGTCTTGATGGGGAAAAAGAGGGAGGAACCCTGAAGCCACCCTGGCTGATAAGTGCCCAGAGGAATGCAAACTACAAGACAAGGTTTGTGACTTCTGGGAGAACTACTGAGGTCAACTTCTCCTTTCTCCAAAGGCAGAAGCTGAAGTTCGCTGGGCTTTTAGCTGCTTCAGAGGAGGTGACTCACGGGAACTCCCACCCCTGGTGTGCTCGTTAGCTTCTCGGAGCTTATCATGGCTATTTCCCTATTCCAAGGCGTGGACCAGGGCAAATTATCTGTAGGGGAGAGTGAGCTTCAATAGTGACACAATTGTAACACAAAGGGGAGGGGGGGAAATATGCACAAGAAGACACCTGCGTGTCCTCCAGTTGTCCCCCTTGGGTCCATGGGGCCTAGCCTGAACACACAGTGGAGGAAATTACACAAGAAGCCACCTGCGTGTCCTCCTGTTGTCCCCCTTGGGTCCATGGGGCCTAGCCCAGAACACACAATGGAGGAAAGTCCCCAGCCCATCGAGAAAAGCCAGAGGCCCAGGGTGACAAGGCTTCATTCAGTGGGAGCTTGGTTCTCATCTGAGGAGATGAATTTCCAGGAAATCCCGCAAGCACAGGATCCGTGTCAGCAGGATTTCCCCGTAATTTTCCTGTTATATTTGGGAACAAGGCTTAAGAGGGTGCTTGAAAGAGTGACTAGTTGTGAACCAAAAGAGCTGAGAGGCAGGGAGGGAAGGAAAGGAGTGTCACAACGCCTGCCCAGTGGGGCAGAATGTTTAGACTGAGGTGGTGGAGAACGCAAAGGAGACAGAGGAGGAAAGAGTGGGGGAAAGGAAGCCAGAGGGGAGTTAGCGCTACAGATGGTCCATATAAGATGTAGTACCTGAGTGCAGCTGTCACCAAGTCACTAATTTGTCCTTCCTCATCCCCTCTGGAATACTTGTGCATGCAGGTGTGTGATCAGCACAGCCTTGCCTTACCCTCTGGGAATCTGACTTTACTCTCCACTGGTCCTTCCAGTAATCAGCTCAGGATCCTCCAAAGGCTTCTCATTGCCCATGAAGAGGAGCTCAGATTCCTAAAAGGCTCTCCATGCTCTGACTCAGCCTCCTACTCAACCCAATCTCATCTCACTCCAGTCCCCTGCCAGTGCCTTCCCTGACACCAACAGGCATGTACTTCCCTGGCACCATCAATGTTCTTCCTGTTGTCTCTAACTGAAATGGCTCTTATCTTGCATTCCTGTGTCTTTAAACCTTCTCCATCTCCAAAGCCCAGTCAAATAAAGCCTTCTCTGTTCACCCTGGCCAAGAAAAAACCTCTTAGTCTGTGTCCCCAAGGAATTTGTGCCTGTGTAACAGCAGGTCTCATGGTGTATTTTATACTGCAGGCATTATGCTGTTTTATACCCTTTCCTGGACTCCAGACTGGCAGCTCTCCTAGGAAGAGGGCTGTCTGATTTCTCTGATTCCCTCAGAAGGCATAGTGACTGGACTGCCATATGCTATGCACGTGATGAACGCTGACTGGATTCTATTATTAACATTGCCGGTAATGCTGAGTATTCCACAAATGCCGTTTCATAATCAGGCTGATACCGTAGCTGAAGCTAAATTAGTGTTTCTGTTCACTTTTACTCCACAAAGCAAAAGCAAAATTTTCTTTTCTTTCCCTAAATGACATCTGGGGTGAAGTACAAGAGAAAAGCCTATTTGAATAGGACCTTTAAGTAATTTGGGCAGAAGGCCTTGGACTTTCCACTGCTCAGAATGGAACAGCAAAAGATTTAACACAAACCAAGAAGCAGAAGTGACAGCAAGCAAAACTGGGCCCCTGGAGGGAGGTTCTCTGGAGAGTCAAGGCCTCAGAATGCACCAAAGAGCAAAGTACAGAGAATCCACAGCCGCTCACTCAGCCCGCTGCTCAGCCAACTTTACTGAGCACCACTGCATGAAACGCCCTGCGCTGGGCTCCATGGATGCGTACACAGGGATTGCATTTTGCTCACCGGACAACGGGGGTGTCACATGTACCACCAGAAAATTCACCTGCAGAAGTGTTAGAGCCACAATACAAAATGACATGAAGGTCAGCCGAGGGGAGCAACAGAGGCCTTGTGGAGGAAGCTGACATACAGCTGGGACTAGTAGAATGCCACTATGCAGGCAGGCAGCATCGGTAGATGTGCAGGTGTGAATCATGAACTCTGCTTCTAAGGAAGCTGAAATGTAGACTGCGGCTGTGGATAAGTTGTAAAAGGGGAGCAGAATTCCGGTTGTAGCAGCCTTGCATGGGGTCAGAAGTTCAGAACTGACTTTGAAAACTAAAAGGAACTTTTGAAGGGTTTTAAGCAAGAGAGTAACATGGTTAGATCTGGATTTTAGGAAGGTTATTTAGACAATACTATTTCTTTTCTTTTTTTTTTTTTTAGAGTTGGGATTTCACCATATTGGCCAGGATGGTCTCGATCTCTTGACCTCGTGATCCACTCGCCTTGGCCTCCCAAAGTGCTGGGATTACAGGCGTGAGCCACCACGCCCAGCCTTCTTTCTTTTCTTTTCTTTTTTTTGTTTTTTGAGACCGAGTCTCACTCTGTCACCCAGCCTGGAGTGCAGTGGCGCCATCTTGGCTCACTGCAACCTCTGCCTCCTGGGTTCAAGCAATTCTCGTGCCTCAGCCTCCCGAGGAGCTTGGACTACAGGAATGCACCACCATGTAGGGCTCAGCTAATTTTTGTATTTTCAGTAGAGACAAGGTTTCACCATGTTGTCCAGGCTGGTCTTGAACCCCTGGCCTCAGGTGATCGGCCTACCTCTGCCTCCCAAAGTGCTGGAATTACAAGCATGAGCCACCGTGCCTGGCCTGGACAGTCCTATTTCTAATGAACTTGTTTCTGGGGAAATTGGAATCAGGAATAGCAGAGATTATTTTGTAAAATCAATTTTATTGAGGTGTAATTTCCAAAAATCCACTATCTTTAAATGTACACTTTGATGAGTTTAGGGGGATGGTGTTTTGGTTTTTGTTTTGTTTTGGAGAATCAGGGTTTTGCCATGTTGCCCAGGCTGGTATTGAACTCCTGAACCGAAGGAATCTACCCACCTTGGCCCTCCAAAGTGCCAGAATTACAGGCATGAAGCAAGCCACTGTACTTGACCAGTGACTTTGATAAGTTTTGACAATTATAAATACAAATGTATACATCCCTACCAAAATATAAAGCATTCCTGCCACCCCAAAATCTGCCCTTAAAACTTTATGCTTCTTTGCAGTCACTTTTTTTTTTTGAGATGGAATCTCGCTCTGTTGACCAGGCTGAAGTGTAGTGGTACAATCTCAGCTCATTGCAACCACTGCCTCTCGGGTTCAAGTGATTCTCCTGCCTTAACCCCCCAAGTAGTTGGGATTACAGGTACACACCCCCATGCCTGGCTAATTTTTTTATTTTTAGTAGAGACAGGGTTTCAGCATGTAGGCCAGGCTGGTCTTGAACTCTGGTCCTCAGGTGATCCACCCACCTCACCCTCCCAAAGTGCTGGGATGATAGGTGTGAGCCACCACGCCAGGCTTGCAGTCAATTTCTTATCACCCTTGGCCACAAACAATCATTGATCTGCTTGTCATCACGATAGATTCATTTTTTCCCTATCCTAGAATTTCATATGAACTGGCCAAGCACTGTGGTCCCAGCACTTTGGGAGGCTGAGGTGGGTGGATTGCTTGGGGCCAGGAGTTCAAGACCAGCTTGGCCAACATGGTGAAACCCCGTCTCTACAAAAAATACAAAAATTAGCCATGCATGGTGGCCTGCGCCTGTGATCTCAGCTACTTGGGAGGCCGAGGTAGGAAAATCCCTTGAACCCGGAGGCAGAGGTTGCAGTGAGCTGAGATTATGCCACTGGACTCTCCAGTCTCAAAAAAAAAGTATTTCATACAAATAAAATAAATCACCACATACTCTTTTTCTGCCTAGCTTCTTTTACTTAGCATGATTCTGAGATTCATCAGTGTTGTTCAATACATCAGTAATCTGTTCTTTATAACTGAGTGATGTATTCCGTTGTGTGAATATACCTCTATTTATTTATCCATTCTGTTGATGAATGTTTGGGTTGTTTATAGCTTTTGGCTGTTATGAATAAAGTGTCTGTGAGCATTCATACATGCATGTTTTCTTTACACAACTATTCAATGTTGAAAGTATGTCACAAGTATCAGTTGACGTTGCTACAATAACGCTGCACAATAAACTTCCCCAAAACTCGGCATCGTACACCAATAATCATTCGGCATCCTGCCCCCCAGTTCGCAGGATCGGCTGGGCAATTCTCCGAGCTGCAGCTGTGGGTTAGCTGGGCTGACTCTGCTCCCCATGGCGCTCCTGTGGGACTAGGGAGATGAGATACACTTTTCTCCATGGCATGTACTTTTCTCACCGAGACGGCAGAGGCACAAGCAACCCCAGCACGAAAGCTCATCTGAGGCCTCTGCTTGGGCCGCGTCTCTTAACACAGGCCTTGGACAAAGCAGATCACATGGCCAATCCTCTAGAGGGAGGGCAGTGAATATTTACTGAATAATCCGAACTATTACACCAGCTGTAAAGGAAGTCCCGCCCTTGGTAAAGAAAAATTGATCTTTACTGATCTGCTATTGTAATGGACATGTGTGGTTTGTCCGCCCTGCAGGCTTCCTTTCTTTCAGAAACAACACTTCCCTTTTTTCTGAGAAATTTTCCACTCATCGACTCCAATCATAAGGTTTCAGTTACAGGTATCAGATTTGCCATAAAACTTTTAACCCCCACCAAAGCCAGTTAGAGCCCTCCCTCAAGATTTGTAATTTTATTTTTATTTTTTATTTTGTTTATTTATTTATTTTTGAGACAGTGTTTCACCCTGTCGCCAGGCAGGAGTGCGGTGGCACACTGCACTCTCGGTTTACTGCAATCTCCGCCTCCCAGGTTCAAGCAATTCTCCTGCCCTAGCCTCCCAAGTAGCTGGGATTACAGGTGCACACCACCACGCCCAGCTAATTTTTTGTATTTTTTTAATAGAGAAGAGGTTTCACCATGTTGGTCGGGATGGTCTTGATCTCCTGACCTCGTGATCTACCCGCCTCGGCCTCCCAAAGTGCTGGGATTACGGGCATGAGCCACCACGTCCAGCCCGAGATTTGCAAGTTTAATAACACAGCAAAAATAATTCCATTCTCTCCAGCACGCACATTCTGGATATGAGGCCCAACGGCTTTAGTGGCTGTGTTTCTCACTTTGGGAAGGACGTTGGTAAACATCAATGAAGCTCCTAGACAGAAACAGAAGTGATGGCAGGTGGAGAGTAAGTCCTGGTGGCCTTTAGGTCCTTGTTTTGAATTGTTCTATCCTGTATTTAGGTACCAAACGTCTCAGAGTCCTTCCAATGAATTCTTTTTGTCATCTCTAACTACAGGACTTCCAGCAAGTATATTTCCCCAATGTGGTACCATCCAGAGAAACTGCTTTGTCTCTACTGAGAAAATTGAACAAGGGTCCAGATAAAAGACTTGTAAAAAACACTGATCATAGCAGACTGGAGTGAACAGCTGCGATGATGATTTAGATGTACAGGAAGCTTCAGGTGTCTTTCCCTGCACTACTTTCCCATTTTTCTGGTTGATAGAACTGCACTTCCCTGGGGGGACAATTCTACGTGGTCTGTTGGGGTGTGGGAACTGTCCTTGGCATTCCTTTCCTGCTCCTGTGCTCCCCGACAGTGAAGGCACTCGGATCCTTCAGCTTCTTACCCAAGACTTGCTTCTGCAAGTATCTCCATGATCTCTTAGATCAGCAAATGTGTTCTTCACTAATGGAACATTCTCATCAGCAAGATAAATATTTTGGAATTCTTTCATATTAAAAGAAAAAGAAATAAACTTCCTTGACTATCAACCTACCGCTGCTATTACATTTTTCTACCCTTCACAAGAATGTTTTATCCTTTTATTCCTATTTCTTCCCATCTCATTCTCCCTCAAACCTACTCCAATTAGCTCTGTCCCCACCATCCCACCAAAGATGCCCTTGGCCAGTGGTGCCATCGGAAGCATCAGAGTAACATCTGGACTCTCTCTTTGACTCCTGCCCATGCAGTTGTGGCAGGCGTTGAGCTGTGTGCTTCAGAACGTGCAGAATTCTAGTGTTTCTTCTCTGCTGATCAATACTCCATCATGTCTTTCTTCCAAACTCTAGACTCCTATGTATATCCAGCTGCCTACCTTACCTCTCCCCTGGAATATTTGATAAGTATGTCAAGGTTAGCATGTGCAAATTCAACTTCTAATTTCCCACCTGCCTTCTAACCTCCTCCTCCCAGGTGTTCCTCGACTTAGGAAAGGCATGACCATCGACTCCGCTCAAAATACTCAGAACCCTTGTGTGTCTTCTCTGTCCCATACCTCATATCCAATCTATCGGTGTATCCGAACAGCCCTACCTTCAGAATGTGCCTCAGTCTGACCACTCCTGCTGCTTCCACTCCTACCACTCCCACTCCAGGCCACCAGCATCTCTTACCTGAAAACTGTGATGGCTCCCCAGCCAACGTCTCTGCCTCCATCCCTGCCCTACAACCTGGGCTTCCCAGGACCCCCAGTTCCCTTCATTCCCTGAAAACATGCACCCACCCCCCATCCCTCATGCCATCATTCCCTCTGCCCACACCCTGCTTGCCACTGTCACTCAACCACCCGCAGTGGCAGGCCCCCTCTTTCCCTTGAAGAAGCTCAGCCTGGCAGATAAGGGGAAGGAGCAAGAGCAAGATCTTTCAGAAGTCTTGAGAGTCCACTAAAAACCAAAGAACCTGCCACCTGCCTGAAAGATGAACCGCATGGAAGATGAGCGAAAATTGCAGCTGTGCTCCGTGTTTCCCGTTGAAAACCATGACATTTGGCAGGTGCACCAGAAAGCCAACTTTCCTATTAGTTGAGGAGGTAGATTTCCCCCAGGACAGGGAGCACTAGAGCCCTGAGGCTTGTGGAGAGAGATTTTATATCACAGGTTCTGGCTTCAGGGCAGCAAGGGATGCAGCTGGACTTGGTGAGCTGATTTATTAAAAAAGGACACGTTACAGAAGCGCAGTGTTTCTAAGGTTTCCCAGGTGATGCGGACAGCCTGTATTTTTGAGACAGAGTCTGTTACCCAGGCTGAAGTGCAGTGATGTGATCGTGACTCACTGCAGCCTCGACCTCCCGGGCTCAAGTGATCCTCCCGCCTAAGCCTCTCAAGTAGGTGGGACTACAGATGAGCACCACCGTGCCCGCCTCCGGGAGGCGGAGGTTGCAGTAAGCTGAGATTGCAGCACGGCAACAGAGCAAGCCTGCATCTCAAATAAATAAATAATAAATGAATGAATGAATTAAATTAAACAAATTATAACAAACTGGAAGGTGTCAGTTTTGTGACCTTAAAGGTAACTTTAAAGTCTATTTGTTAAATAGAATTTAACACATCTATTTAATAGTTCATAAGTTTGTAGCACATTTTATATGTGTGCGTGTGTGTTTGTGTGTGTGTGTGTATACATACCTTGAGACCCTTTATTGTTCAGAATCTTCTCATGGTTTCCTTTAGCACTGGAACAACAAGAATCCACACTCTATTATGCCTGGAAGAGCCTTCGCTATCTGGCCCTGACCCCGTCTACTTTCTCCTTCCCTCCCTCCCCGTTGCTAACCTGACTTCGACCACACCATTCGTCTTGTCATTCCCGGCACACGCCAGGCACCATTGCACTCACAGCCCTCTGCTGCCTGGAATGAGCTCCTCCTGATACCTGCATGAGTTTTCCCTTTATTTTCTTCTTAGTGCTATTGCCACCTGACAGTAGATGATTTTTTGTTTGCGTCAGCTTCTGTCTCTCCCACTGGAATGTAAGCTCCCTGAGGAAAGAGGCCTTTCTTTGTTCTCCACTGTAAACTCAGTGCCTCGAATACAGTATTTGTTGAATGAAAAGCTGATGGGTGGAGAAAGACTGTTTGAGACATGGAGAGTCACAGGACCCTAATGCCATCATTTGAGACCCTTAATCCAGACACATCTGCACCAGACACCCTGCCGAACGTTTTAGTTATCTTAACCGATAAAGCCTTTTTTGCTTAAGTCAGAGCGCAGCCAGCTATTGCTGTGATAATACTATGTAACAAACAATTCCCAAAGCTCAGTAGCCTACAGATACAAGCTTTTTTTTTAAGACAGAGTCCCACTCTGTCGCCAGGCTGGAGTGCAGGGGCACAATCTCGGCTCACTGCAACCTCCACCTCCCAGGTTCAAGCGATTCTCCCGCCTCAGCCTCCCGAGTAGCTGGGACGACAGGCGAGTGCTACCATATCTGGCTAATTTTTTGTATTTTTAGTAGAGACAGGGTTTCACCATGTTAGCCAGGATGTTCTAGATCTCCTGACCTCATGATCTGCCCGCCTCGGCCTCCCAAAGTGCTGGGATTACAGGCGTGAGCCACCGTGCCCGGCCAATTTCTTTTTTCTTACTTGCAAGGTCTGTGAATTGGTTGGCGTGACTTTGTTTTAGGCTGTGGGTCAAGTTCATGTCTTCAACATGTGTCTCTCATACTGGGTCCAGCAGCTCCATCGGGCACGCTTTTCGTGCAGCAGATTGCAACAGCACAAGAACCCAAACAGAACTACCCAAGCACATGCAAACCTCTGCTCATGTCTCCTCTGCTCACACTCCCAATGACACTGGGGCCAGGAAACAGCTATTCTAGTGAGAAGCACTATAAAGTTATGTGGGAAAAAAGGCATGGGTTTATAATTTCAGTACAGGGAAGAAATAAAGATTCAGCAACAATAATTCAGTTGATCACATTCAGTAAGCACCTGTTGCTTCAAAGTGGAAAAAGTCAGCCAGGTGCGGTGGCTCACGCCTGTAATCCCAGCACTTTGGGAGGCCGAGGCGGGTGGACCACGAGGTCAGGAGATTGAGACCAGCCTGGCCAACATGGTGAAACCCCATCTCTACTAAAAATACAAAAATTAGCTGGGCGTGGTGGCACACACCTGTAGTCCCTGCTACTCGGGAAGCTGAGGCAGGAGAATCGCTTGAACTGGGAGGTGGAGGTTGCAGTGAGTTGAGATTGCACCACCACTCCAGCGTAGGCGACAGAGTGAGACTCTGTCTCAAAAAAAAAAAAAAAAGGAAAAAGTCATGGCTGGGCATGGTGGCTCAAGCCTGTAATCCCAGCACTTGGGGAAACTGAGGCGGGTGGATCACCTGAGGTCAGGAGTTCAAGACCAGCCTGGCCAACATGGTGAAACCCTGTCTCTACTAAAAAAATACAAAAATTAGCCGGGCAGGATGATGCATGCCTGTAGTCCCTGCTCTCAGGGGGCTGAGGTAGGAGAATCACTTGAACCCAGGAGACAGAGGCCGCAGTGAGCTGAGATCACGCAACTGCACTCCAGCCTGGCAACAGAGTGAGACTCTGTCTCAAAAAAAAAAAAACTGCAAAAAAGTCCTGACTGGTGCAAATCCACTGCATTAGGGCTAAAGCTGCAGTGAAGTACTAAGAGACATGGGTGATAGAGGCCGGAGGTAGAGAGAAGGTGGGAAGAGAAGGCCATGTTAGTGAGAAGAGGCTACACGGGACCCGATCAGAAGACAGACGTAAGAACAGCAGTCCTGAGCACATATTCATGCGGCAGTGCAGGTAAGACTCATTGTCCCAGAGCTGCGGCTGCCAGCGCCCCATCCGCATTCAGCACCCGGAGCCAGCGGCAGAGAGTGGAAAGAGCCAGAGAGAGCTGAACTCTGACCCGGCTTGGTCACCGCAACTGCCGTATTGGAGAAGTTTCCCAACCTCTCCCAGCTTCCTCTGTAAACGGAGATGAATAATAGCAATAGCAGGTGTGTTTTGAAGGTTACAAAAAAAAAAAATGCCATTAAAGAACCTAGCACAGGAGGTTGGCCCACACCAAGCCCTCACAGAGCTCCTGCGCTCCCCGATTCTTGCCTAAGGGCAGAATGGAAAGCGGCAGCCTCTCCCTTGCTGACCGTGCTGATATTCCAAGACCCTCTGAAAGTTATGTATCTGGGACTTAGTGCTAAAGAACTGGCCAACCCCTGCCATTCAGATGCTGCCCAGCCAGGAAGCGAAGGAAAGATTCCCTCCCCAGCAAGCCTGTAGCCCTTCGTGCCCAAAGGCTTCTGGAACACTCTGACCCTCCCTCCCCCAGCTCTGCATTGCCTTCAGCCACACCAGGGAAGATGTTCCTGCTTGGTGGGGAACCTGGAGCCCAAAGTCACAATGGCACCGCAATGCCTGGATCTCACAGAGACCAGATTTCCTCCCTTCGCAAAGCCATGGCTTTATGGTTTTTCCTCTTCAGGGTAAAACTGCAAGAGATACTTGGGATCCCAAAGCTACTGGATCCCAGAAGCCGGCAGTCCAGCTATGGAGCACCCCACCTTTCAGCAGGGACACAGCCAAGCCAAGGGAAGGATCCTGGGCTGGAAAAGACAGTCTGAAACCTCAGTGCTAGTCCTGGATCAGCCACTGGCTTAAATCCCTTTACCTTCCTGAATTTTCTATTGGGTTTACAAAGATAACACCTACCATTCACAGACGGTGTGAGGATCAAGTGTTCTCATCAAAACGAAGGTGTTTTGCAGACTCCTAAGCTCTGTGTCCACGTGAGCAGCCTCATCGTGCTCGGTGGGTTTTGAACAAAAAGTGTCCCAAGTGTTCTTGTAACACTCTCCCTCATGACAGATTTTGCTGCAGCCTTCAGTGGCTTGTCATTACCTGAAGTTGGACAAGTCAGCCTGGGAGGTCTAGGGCTTGGTTTCTAGCTCAAGCTCAGCCTCAGATTTCCAGTGCGCATTTTCCTCTCTGGGCTTCAGTTTTCCTGCCTGTAACCTCAGTTGGACTAGAACATTTCCAAGTTCCTCCCAGCCCCGCCATCTTTACTACTTAGCTTAGATTTTTTCAAGGGCTTAGCAGTCTCCTAAAATAAGGGAAGAAAGCTGCTTCTACTCCAGCAAAAAAAAAAAAAAAGTGGGGAGAGAAGGAAGAATGGGTGAAATGGAAATTTGTGAAGCTGAGTGAGAAGCAGGTGGGGGTTCATTATGCTGCTCTCTCCATTTTGTGTATTTAAAAATTTTTCCCTGATAAAAAAAGTTTTTATAAAATAAAAGTTCCAGCCCGGCGTGGTGGCTCACACCTGTCATCCCAGCACTTTGGGAGGCCAAGGCGGGCAGATCACCTGAGGTCAGGAGTTCAAGACCAGCCTGGCCAACATGGCGAAACCCTGTCTTTATAAAAATAAAAATCACTAAATAAAACCAAATAGAAGTTCCATTGAATGTAAGTGTCTTTACAACCTTTGTTTTCTGGTGCCCTTGGGAGGCATCCATCCTGTTTAATAAAAGGTACCTTCCACAGGAAACTCCCTTCTTTTGTCATCTTTGGTATCCCCATCTCCATCTTCTACAACAGACAGCTTCAACAGCCACACCAGTCCAGCATCAGAACAGTTTGGGGAGTTTCCAGAATCTTCTATTCCCACTTCCCATTTCTCAACTCACTTGACCTATCATATAAATAAAGTCAAAAGTCATAGACGAGATAGGAGACGATTCAAATTCTTGGCCAAGCTGGAGACATTAAGGCGGCCTCCAAGGCAAAGCCTCTCTGCCTAGAGCTGAGTCTCCATCGTGGATCTTCGTCCAGCTACAGAGGAGTTCACGGTCAGAGGTGGTTTCTCCCTGGTTCGTTGCCGGCCTTGAGTTTGGTCGCACTCTGATCGCGTTGCAGAAGCCGTAGGGCTGAGTGCAGTGGTTTGGAGACTCCGTGGCCTGTGCACAAAGCTTCTCCTCATGTCTCCGTTGCATGGACTGTTCACAGTGCGGGGGCCTGCTCAGGAGGTCTTCCCTTAACCTGAGGCAACGTGCGTGGCTCGCGTCTCCCACCCAGCTGGGCTGGCCATCCTAAGGAAATGTGGCGACGCTTCCAGGCCCAGGCACGTCCTCTCTAACAGAGGGGCTGTCAGGACGACAGGGACTCCGACCTAAGTCCAAACCGAGGGAGGGCAATCCCAGCCCGCCTGTCTTTTCTGTCCTGATTCCGTCTCTGCCAGCCAAGGCCAAGTGCCAGTCCCGGCTGCTGGCTCCTGCCCATAACAGGAGATCCTGTGTCTGCCCTCAGGGGCTGCACTCCCCTCCACAGCCAGGCAACTCTGCCTGGAAGTTCCTTTCTTTTTTTTTTTCTTCGGAGACGGAGTCTCAGTCTCGACCCAGGCTGGAGGGCAGTGGTGCAATCTCGGCTCTCTGCAACCTCTGCCTCCCAGGTTCAAGTGATTCTCACACCTCAGCTGCCCAAGTAGCTGGGATTCCAGACACGCGCCACCATGCCCAGCTGATTTTTGTATTTTTAGTAGAGTAAATTTTGTATTTCAGGGTTTCACCACGTTTGCCAGGCTGGTCTCAAACTCCTGACCTCAAGTGATACCTGCTCGCCTTGGCCTCCAGAAATACTGGGTTTCCAGGCTTGAGCCGCCACACCCAGCCTGGAAGCTTGCTGTTCTAGCCACCCTGCAGATGGCACGTGCAGGCCGACGAATCTCTGGAGTCTAACAGTAACAGTTCAGGTTTTATCAGATTTTCCCTGTTGTGTGTTTTAAGCAAAAAATGTCCAAGATTTTTTCTCTGACTAACTCTGCTTTTTCTGTGGTCCAGTAGGAGGACACTGGGTGGGGGAGTCGGGGGAATGTCCCCATATAAACTGGATTCATTCATTATGTTTTCATTGAATACTTACTGAACTTCCGCTATATGGCTAGCATTGAGCTGAGTGCTGAAGATGGAGAAAAATCAGACGAGTCCTGCCCTCAAAGAGTTCCCCAGCCTAGATTAAGTAGCAATAAGACGTAAACAGAAAAAGTTATAAAATAAAATAGAAAGCAATCAGTGTAAAGGATCCTTTACTTCATCCTCAACTGTGTAAGGTGATGTAAGGACTTTTTTTTTTTTGAGAAGGAGTCCCACTCCGTCACCCAGTCCAGAGTGCGGTGGCACCATCTCGGCTCACTGCAGCCTCTGCCTCCCGGGTTCAAGCGATTCTCCTGCCTCAGCCTCCTGAGTAGCTGGGACTACAGGCACGCTCTACCACGCCCGGCCAACTTTTTGTATTTTTTCCTAGTTTCACCATATTGACCAGGCTGGTCTCGAACTCCTGACCTCACGATCTGCCCGTCTTGGCCTCCCAAAGTGCTGGGATTACAGGCAGGAGCCACCGCGCCCAGCCATAAGGATTTTTAAAAGGGAAAAATGAATATTCACTGAACATCTAGGATGTGCCAGGGATCACACTGAGAATTCTACAGAGCTCGCCTCATTTAAAGTTTGTAAAAGGACTTATTAACTGTTTCACAGAGGAAGAACCCAAGACCCAGAGCTTGACAGGTCACACAGCTAGTAAGCGGCAGAGCCGAGATGAAAACCCAGGGCCATCTGACTCCAAATTACGTAGATTAAATGCTACCTCCAGATTTCTCCGCTAGGTACAGTGGCTCACTCCCGCAATCCCAACATTTTGGGAGGCCGAAGCAGGAGGATCATGTAAGGCCAGGGGGTCGAGATTGCAGTGAGCTATAATCACACCACTGCACTCCAGCCGGGGTGACAGAGTGAAGCTCTGTCTTTAAAGATCATTTTTTTTCTTAAATTCTCATATAGACAAGGATGAGTAAATGCAACCCTCTGTTAGCTCTATTCAGCATAACAAACAAATTGGCTGTCAATCTCATCTCTAACTCCGGGCTGCGCTGCGGGGCTAGGCAGGCTCTCACCTAGGAAATACGGCCCGAGACGATCTCAACAGGCCTCCCTAGGGCGCCGTCTCGTGTTTACAGATGGAACTGCAGCAGAGAAACCCTTGCAGGCCCCTGGCCACTTCCGCTCAGGCACCATGGCCAAAGGCTTAGCCTGAGCTGAGAAAAGCAGAGACCTCTGCCAACTCTGTGGGAAAACACCTGCAAACCAGCGTTGCTGTTCTGCTGATGATATAAGGAATTCCTTGTCTGCGACAGCCCTTTGCTAAGGCAGGGGAGATCTGAGAGGGAAGACGTAGCCCTTGAGGTGCTCACAGTCAAGTGAGGGAAAGGCCAAATGCATGAAAATCATAACTGCATGTACCGGTGCTCTGATAGAGAGGAACACAGAGTGAATTGGAAAGCCTCCCAGATGAGATTTCCATGGAGCTGAAGCTTCAGCTTGTGTAGGAGTCTGCCAGGCGTAGAGGGTTAAAGACAGGCGATCCAGGCTGAGGGACAGGATGGAAAAGTGAACAGAAGCTGGAGGAGAACTGCAGGTCTTTCAGTTTTAACAAAGTCCAGTTAACAACCAGTGGAAGAAAGGCCACAGGTGGCCAGGGGCCAGGTCATACAGGATCTTCAAGCCATGCTGAGAAGAGTAGACCTTCTCCTGCAGGTGATGGGGCTTGGAGCCTGACACTCGGTTAGATCTGCATTTTATTTTATTTTGTTTTGTTTTGAGATGGAGTTTCGCCCTTGTTGCCCAGGCTGGCGTGCAGCGGCGTGATCTGGCCCACTGCAACCTCTACCTCCTGGGTTCAAGCAGTTCTCCTGCCTCAGCCTCCCAAGTAGCTGAGATATCAGGTGCCTGCCACCACGCCTGGCTTTTTTTTTTTTTTTTCTGTATTTTTAGTAGAGACAGGATTTCACCATGGTTGGCCAGGCTGATCTCGAACTCCTGACCTCAGGTGATCCCCCCGCCCCCACCCCTCCTCGGCTTCTCAAAGTGCCGGGGGTTACAGGCATGAACCACCACGCCCAGCCCCGATCTGCATTATAGCAAGAATAGTCTAATAACAGAGGAAGGGAGAGGACCAGAAATGATGGAGCCTGGTTCAGATGCTTTTGTAATTTTGTAATCGCCTTTGTGACTAAAGAAGACATGCTTGGGTGGAGAGAAAAAGACAGATCTGAGAGGCATTAAGGGAGCAAAACCACAGTGACCGAGGACTTGGGAGTGAGGAAACTGGAGGAGTTGAGTAGTAAAGGATACACTCCTGAGGGCAGGTTTGGTGGAGAGAGTAAGATCCGGTTAGGACATGTTGAATTGATATTGAAGGAACATTCAAAGAGGCAGTTCAGCGGGTCTGGAGCTTCGGAGACGTGTTTCAGCCAGAGACTGGGAGCCGTTCACGTATTTACAGCTCTGAAGTCTTGGAAGACACTGAAATCACCCATGAATTGCTGGTCGCGTGGGACTAGAAAAAAAGCACAGGACAGTACCTGGGGGACATTGGGTGTTGTTTTCTAGCTTCTAGAAGCGGAGCCCGTACAAGACCAAGAAGATCGGCCAGAGAGGTAGGGATGAAAAACAGGCACACATGGAATGCATTCTTCCGAGAGTACTGAAGATTTTCAAAGGGTATCCAGGAATGGAACTTTAAGAGAATCTTCAATTTTTCTTTTTTTTTTTTTTTTTGTTTTTTGTTTTTTTTTTTTTGAGAGGGATTTTTGTTCTGTTGCCCAGTCTAGAGTGCAGTGGCACGATCTCTGCCCACTGCAACCTCCCCTTCCCGGGTGCAAGCGATTGTCTTCCCTCAGCCACCTGAGTAGCTGGGATTATCGGCGCCCGCCACCGTGCCTGGCTAATTTTTGCATTTTTTAGTAGAGATGGGGTTTCACTATCTTGGCCAGGCTGGTCTCGAACTCCTGACCTTGTGATCTACCTGCCTCAGCCTCCCAAAGTGCTGGGATTACAGGGGTGAGCCACTGCACCTGGCTGTGTGTTCTCTTTTCTAAGCACAGATTGCCTGCCAATAAACCAATATTTGAAGGATTGTGCTGGTGGTTTTCTTTCCTACTTCCTATTCCACAATCCTAGTCCATCACTGTGGTGCATTTTTCTCCAAGGTATGAATATCTTTAGGGTGCAAGAGCAAAGGGACAACTCAAAGTTTTAGTGTAGATATTGACAGCATCGTTAGGAACCAATCAAATAATCAGCTAATAAGTTGTTAAAAGCAATTCCGATGATAGATGATTATGTGATTTTGGGGGGAGACTTCTAATTGAATGACATTTGATAACAAATCTTTCCTTCCATCTACTTACTTTGTTTTTTAAAAAATTTCTCAGTGCTTATGGACGTAAAAACAAAAGAAAAAGTGACGCTGAGCCCTAGTGAAAAGAAATAGTCATTCATGGATATGTAAACAAATAGATCAAATAATTTTTAAAGTCCCAGCTATTTTATTAAGAGATGCATCCCCAGCTGGGTGCGGTGGCTCACGCTTGTAATCCTAGCACTTTGGGAGGCGACTATGGGCGCCCACCACTGCGCCTGGCTAATTTTTGCATTTTTTAGTAGAGATGGGGTTTCACTATCTTGGCCAGGCTGGTCTCGAACTCCTGACCTTGTGATCTACCTGCCTCAGCCTCCCAAATTGCTGAGATTACAGGCATGAGCCACTGTGCCCGGCCAGAAACGTGAATTTAACAATATGGTATCACTACACATCCCAGAAAGCTTAAATTAAAAAGTCTGACAATACCAAGTGTTAGTGAGGATGTGGAACAATGGGAACCCTCAATTGCTTTTGGAGTGTAAATTTGGAAAAGGTTTGGCAGTATCTACAAATAAATTAATACCTCAGCCTGGCAATCCCATTCTTAGTATACACCCAAGAGAATCTGTGCTATGTGCATCAAAAGACACATACAAGAATATTCACAGCAATTTATTTGTAATAGCCCCAAAACTGAACAAACCCAAATATCCAACAACAAGGAGAAAAGATGAGTAGAAGTTAGAAAAGTGATGGCCTTAAGGATGGAGTTGTAATTGATTGGGAAACCTTATGGTTTGCTGTAAATATCCAACTTGTTGTGAATACAGGTTCTCTAGGTATGGACGTATGTAAAAATCTACTGAGCTGTACACTTAAGCTTCATACAATGTATGTATTTTATGCATGTCATGTTTCAATTTCAAAGATTTTTAAAAGCTTCTACTAAATACTACAAAAGAAGATATTCATGACAAATATTTCTTAAATAGGACATTAAAGCATTCATAGTAAGGGAAAGACTGATAAATCTGACCACATTAACAATTAAAAACTTCCCTTTATCAAAAGAGGACGTTAAGAGAATGACACCACCTCTGAGTGGTGGGGATATTTGCAATACTTGTAATAGACAAAACATTATATCCATATTATATAAAGAGCTGACTCTGTGTACACGTTTGTGTATGTGTGTGTATGTCTACAGGATAAAGAAAGAAAAAGAGCACACAGTAAATAAATGAGTAAAAGACATGAATTAGCATTTTGCAAGAGAGGATGCTAAATGGCCAATAAATATATGAAAACATGCTCAGTCTCATTATCATCAGGGAAATACAAATAAAAGCCATTTATGGGCTGAGCATGGTGGCTCACACCTGTAATCCTAGCACATTGGGAGGCCCAGGTGGGTGGATCATTTGAGGTCGGGAGTTTGAGACCAGCCTGGCCAACATGGTGAAACCCCATCTCTACTAAAAATACAAAAATTAGCCAGGCATGGTGGCACGCACCTGTGATCCCAGCTACTCAGGAGGCTGAGGCAGGAGAATCGCTTGAACCCAGGAGGCAGAGGTTGCAGTGAGCTGAGATCGCACCACTGCACTCCAGCCTGGCAACAGGGCAAAACTCCACTCAAAACAAACAATCAAAAAACAAAACAAAAACTATTTACACCACCAAAATGACTAAAACTTAAAAGACCATATTACCAAGTGCTGGGACAGATATAGAGGCAAGCTTCTCTCGTATACAGCTGGCGAAGTGTAAAGTGGTACACTCGCTGGTTTGCTGTCTTTATCAAAGTTGACGATGTACACACTGTAAGATCAGAAATTCCACTCTAAGTTTTGTACCTAGCAGAAATGCATGCATGTGTAGTGTAGGAGACCTGCAAAAAAAAATGTTCACAGCAGAATTATTCATAAATACCAAAAACTAGAAATCCAAATTTTGAAAAGAAAAAAGTGAAGTCGGGAGCTGAGTGTGGTGACGTGTGCCTGTCGTCCCAGCTACTCAGGAGGCTGAGGCAGAAGGATTGCTTGAGTCCAGCCTGGGCAACATAGTGAGATCAAGTCTCCTAAAAAAAAAAAAAAGACAGGGAAGTGATTTCCTTAAAAGTCAGAATGACTGGGGAGAGGATTGCAGATAGAAAACAAGGCCTTTGGGAGAAGGCGGAGCTGAGGTAGGAGGTGACGCCGGGGACCGGGAACGTTCTATTTCATGATCGAAGTGTGGGTTGCTTTGGTATTTGCTTTAATGCAGTTTATGGAGCTGTGAGTTCATGTTTGATAGCACTTGTCCAAGTGAGTGCTACATTTTGCAATTTTTTTTAAAAAAAGAAACTTAAGAATTAACAGGGAAGGCCAGGCGCAGTGGCTCCCGCCTGTCATCCTGACACTTTGGGAGGCTGAGCCAGGTGGCTTACCTGAGTCAGGAGTTTGAGACCAGCCTGGGCAACACGATGAAATCCCGTCTCTATCAAAAACACGAAAAATTAGCCAGGCATGGTGGCACACTCCTGTAATCCCAGCTACTCAGGAGGCTGAGGCAGGAGAGTCTCTTGAACCCCGGAGGCGGAGGTTACAGTGAGCCGAGATCGCGCCACTGCACTCCAGCCTGGGCAACAAGAGCAAAACTTGGTCTCAAAAAAAAAAAATTAACAGGGAAAATCAAGAACACGTAGGACTTAACCAGATAGAGAAGGGAAGGAGGGACTTATAGACAGGACAGGGAGCATGAGGGAGACAAAGGGCTGGGACCTACCAAGCTGGTGGCTTGGCAGAACTGTGGAAGGCCGTCTGAAGGTCCCACCACAGGAAGCGTGGGAGACAGAGCCGGGAATTCAAGGCCAGGCTACGAAGAACCACGAATAGAAGCACCACACAGGACTGAACTCTGTGCCCTGCGTCCAGGTACCAGCCAAGAGGGCAAAGGTGTTCACCTGGCATATGCTCGGTCTTCTAGGAAAGAGAAATCTTCCCAATTGCACAAACTTCATCTCATGGAGAAGACAGTGTCTCCCTACATGTTTTTTTCCTGTAACTTGAAAGCTTTGGGACTTTATCCTGGAGGCACTGCAGAATGATAATATGCATCAGGCCTCGTCCAGCAGCAGACTCAAGTCCCTGTGAGCCTTCTTCCCTACGCAAATGAGAGGGCTCTGAAAGGGGGGCCACTACCAAATCTTTGCCTCCTTTGGCATCCCCTCCAGCAGCCTCGGAGCCCTCGGTGGCTGAGAGGTTGCTGAGACGTCGCAGACTGGCCCCGAGCTTCCATCCATCACCGGTACAAGGCTGGGCCAGTATTGGCTTTTTAAAGGATTCAGCAATTAAGGTCATTAGTGGGATAAGGTGACCTCACGGGTGGAGCCGGTCTCAGCTGCTGCCCCAGGCAGGCTGTGCAGATGATGGCGTCGGAAGGGGCAGGAAAGTCTTACACTGGGTGCCGAAGGCCTGTGGCAATCCGGGTGGGTTTCCTCAGTTCCTCCTCCCACTCCACACTCCACACCCTTGCATCCCTTTTTTTTTCCCTTTTCTTTTCTTTTTTTTTTTTTGAGATGGAGGCTTGCTCTGTTGCCCAGGCTGCAGTGCAGTGGCGCCATCTCCTGGGTTCAAGCAATTCTCTGACTCAGCCTCTCGAGTAGCCGGGACTACAGGCATGCAGCGCCACACCCGGCTAATTTTGTCTTTTTAGTAGAGATGGGGTTTCACCATGTTGCCCAGGCTGGTCGCCAACCCCTGACCTCAGGTGATCCACTTGCCTCAGTTTCCCAAAATGCTGGGATCACAGGCGTGAGCCACCGCACCTGTCCCACCCTTGCATCTCGATTCTTCACAGCAAAATTCTTGAATTGGCTGAATATCTTGGAAAACCTCCTCTCCCCTTCATCCGTGAGTAAAAACACTAATGTAAGCAAACATCCTTCAAATCAGCTGGAAGGTGAGCCAGTGAGGTGAGTACCGGGCAGTAAGCTGGGGGGTCCTATTGTGCTGACGCTTTGTCCTGGAGCGCAGAGGCTGTCAGGCTTCCTGCCAGCCTCTTTCCTCTGCCTGTGGCTCTCTTCTACAGACACTCTAACTCTCATGTCCCAGGCTTCAGGACTGGGAGAACGAGGGGGCCCCAGAAGCTTTGAGGGACTTCAGCAACAAGGCAGTGTGGCTGCTGGTCCCTGTGTCATAGAGACCCGAGTCTCTGTCCTGAAAACCCACCTGGCCCCCAGCCTTCTTAGAGCCAGTGTACTCTGCCTGGGTCCCCAGATAGTGCTGGCTCCGAACTTCCCATTCTTGTGTGCTCTTGCTGATAAGGACTCCTGCCATTTCTTGTAGGGCAAAAGATAATATCCAGAATTTGTCTCTGCTAGTCTTTATTGTGATTCAATAAAAGCAAAAATGTGATATTTACATAAGCTGAACAATAGACTTCAGCTGCATGGCTGATACTGCATTCTATCATGTTTTATGTCCAAACTCGCACACAAAATTTTTTAGACAGGTTCTTGCTCTGTTGCCCAGGCTGGAGTTACGGTGGTGCAATCACGGCTCACCGCAGCACTGACCTCCTGGGCCCAAGCAGTCCTCCTACTCAGCCTCCCAGGTAGCTGGGACCCCTGGCATGCACCACTGTGCCAAGCTTTTTTTTTTTTTTTTTTTTTCAGAGACGGGGCCTCCCTGTGTAGACCAGGTTGGTATCAAACTTCTGGGTTCAAGTGATCTTGCCACCTCCAACTCCCAGAGTGCCGGGATTACAGGCATGAGCCACCACGCCTGCCCTCTCCTCACGTTTTTTTTGCCAATACATTCCGTCCCTGCTCTGCAAATTCGGGATGTTGGTGTGACGTGAGTGAATTAAGCTGAAATACTGAGAAAGACATGTTCCACATATAAGGATTTGTGTGTCCTCATCCGTGCTATGCTGCTGTTCTCAGAGGCGGACCCCCCGGAACCACCCACACCGTTTGCAAACACCCTCTCAGGATTCCACAAACCAAGTGTCCAGAGAGCAGATCTAGCTGCAGATTCCTGACCCTTTCAACCTGCTCCGTTTAGCTGGAGTTCATTGCTCCATACTGAATCATGTCACCAGAAAAAAACAGAGGTGATGGTTACTATCGTTCAAAAGCCGGCCTTTTCTGATCTGACGTGCGAACACCTTTTGTGTGACATTTAGGAAAATGAGCCATAAGTGGCTCCAAAAGAAACTCGGTCATATCTAATCACCACATAACGAAAGGAATGTAATTCAAAACTATTAAATAAAAAAACTGTCCACATTTGAGAGTTAAAGATCTTCCATTAAGGATAAATCATCTTTAAAAATATGGGTTATTGTGGCCTAGGGGTCTCACTTAAACCTCAACAAAGGTGAGTCCAGTGGAAAGTTCATTTTAACTTCACATTTTATCAAGCCCTTGACTGCATCAATATTTCTAATAGCTCATCTCTCTCATTTTGAGTCCTGCAGGCCTTGGACCATTTGAGGGTTTTAATTCACCTCACATCATTGGAGAGAGCAGTATTTTATGATATATAATAACGTCCCAGGCCGGGCACAGTGGCTCACGCCTATAATCCCAGCACTTTGGGAGGCCAAGGCAGGCAGATCACCTGAGGTCAGGAGTTCGAGACCAGGCGGGACAACATGGTGAAACCCCATCTCTACTAAAAATACAACAAAACATCAGCCTGGCCTGGTAGTACGTGCCTGTAGTCCCAGGTACTCAGGAGGCTGAGGCAAGAGAATCGCTCGACCCCAAGAGGTGGAGATGGCAGTGAGCTGAGATCACACCAGTGCACTCCAGCCTGGGTGACACAGCAAGACTTGGTCTCAACATAATAAAATAAGAAGAAGAAGAAGAATGTCCCACTCCTCATTTTCTAGTCTCTCTCTGTTATTATCAACTCTTTGTCTGCGGATTCTTAGAGACGTCTATCTTTTCTAAGATGAAGAAGCCAATACTGTCCTGATATTCTGAAAGAAGAATAATCTCAAAATGTACAAGCTTGTCTCATAGCTTAAAAGATGACATGAAGGCCAGGTGCAGTGGTTCATGGCTGTAATCCCAGCACTGTGGGAGGCCGAGGCGGGAGGATCGCCTGAGGTCAGGAGTTCAAGACCAGCCTGGCCGACATGGTGAAACCCTGTCTCTACTAAAAGTACAAAAGTTAGCCAGGCCGTGGTGGCTCACCCTGTAGTACCAGCTACTTGGGAGGCTCAGGCAGGAGAATCGCTTGAATTCAGTAAGCAGAAGTTTCAGTGAGCCGAGATCACACCACTACACTCCAGCCTGGGCAACAGACTCTGTCTCAAAAAAAAAAAGACATGAAAAAAAATTTGTCTCTTCAAGTGACTTTTTGAAATATGTTCACTGTGTATCGTATTTTCACAGCTTTAACAGAAGTGGAAGCACAGGACCTCCTGACACTCTCTCCTTCCTTGCAGCCCTCCACCTGTAAGGCGTGAGTCGTGGGATGGGGAACTTCCATGAAGGTCCCTCAGAACTGGGCACAAATGGGATCAAAGGACCAGAGTGGTACTAAAGGTCTGGAGGCGATGCGAACAGGCGTGCCACGTCCAGGGTGCGGGGGGGTCCTAGCAAGCGTGGAAATGGACTTCACGTGTGAGAGGTTAGACGTAAAACCCCATGAGAACCTTCCTGGGGGCAAGGCAAGAAGCAGAGTCAGAGGCCTGTGATCTCCACACCCTGTTGCTTTCTCTCCTTTTTTCTTTTTTGAGATGGAGTCTCACTGTGTTGCCCAGGCTGGAGTGCAGGGGCACAATCTCAGCTCACTGCAACCTCCGCCTCCCGGGTTCAAGTGATCCTCCTGCCTCAGCCTCCCGGGTAGCTGGGACCGCAGGTGCACACCTGGCTAATTTTCGTATTTTTAGTAGAGGCAAGGCCAGGCTGGTCTCAATTCCTGACCTCAAATAATTCGCCTGCCTCGGCCTCTCAACGTGCTGAAGTTACAGGCATGAGCCACCATACCTGGCCAGACACACCCTGTTTCTTGTATGAGTTCTGTGTTTCTGTGTGCCACACAGGTTGCTTTGCATTTGGTAGTCCCAGAGGTTTGGGTTGGCGCCCCTCAGATGATGACTGAACCGCTCATTGGCACAGAAACCTGGGTGGTACTCTGGGGAGGATGCCAGTGGACACTCAATACTCCTGCTGCAGAATGTTTTCAGCCTGCTTTCCAGTCGGCAGCTCCACTTGACCAGAGACACCCAAGCGTGATGGTTAAAAGCGAGGAGCTGAGGCCGGGCGTGGTGGCTCAGAGGCCAGACACAATGGCTCACACATACAATCCCAGCACTTTGAAAGGCCAAGGCGGGCAGATCACCTGAGGTCAGGAGTTCAAGACCAGCCTGACGAACGTGAAGAAACCTTGTCTCTACTAAAAATACAAAATTAGCTGGGTGTGGTGGCACATGCCTGTAGTCCCAGCTACTAGGGAGGCTGCGGCAGGAGAATCGCTTGAACCCGGGAGGCAGAGGTGATGGTGAGCTGAGATCACGCCATTGCACTCCAGCCTGCGCAATAAGAGCGAAACTCCATCTCAGAAAAAAAAAAAAAAAGCAAGGATCTGCGTAGTATGAATTGTCAGGATTGTGTTTGAATCCTGACTCTGGCATTTACTAGGTACATGACCTTGGGCAAGTTTCTTAATCAGTAATAATAATAGCACCTATTCCACGGTGGTGGTATGAAGATTGCATAAGTTAATACAAGTGAAGATCCTACGAGGCCTGAAACATAGTAAGCACTCAGTAAATATTAATACTGGATATTATTATGGTTTCCACTCTCCTAGTTCAGATCCTGACCTTTGGAACCTTCCGCCTAATTTTTCTGCCTCCCCAGGATCCTCCAAATTCCTTACCCACCTTGGTTACCACTGTAGCCCAAAGCTCTCATTTTCTCATGTTACCTTACAGTAGCCCTAGAGTTCCTAGCAGAAGAGCCTGATCACTTTACAAAGAAAGCCAACCCATCTCATCAACTATAAAACAAAACAAAACAAAGTGATAAATTGGTTTTATCGAACTTAAACTATTCAAAGGGCACTGTTAAAATGAGAAGATGGCCAGGGGCGGAGGCTCACATCTCTAATCCCAGCACTTTGGGAGGCTGAGGCGGGCGGATCACGAGGTCAGAGATCGAGACCATCCTGGCCAACACGGTGAAACTCTGTCTCTACTAAAAATACAAAAACTAGCTGGGTGGGGTGGCGTGCCCCTGTGGTCCCAGCTGCTTAGGCGGCTGAGGCAGGAGAATTGCTTGAACCCGGGAGGCGGAGGTTGCAGTGAGCCGAGATCACGCCACTGCACTCCAGCCTGGCGCCTGGCGACAGACCGAGACTCTGTCTCAAAAAAAAAAAAAGAAAATGAGAAGATGAGTCAGAGATTGTGAGAAAAAAATCAAAACCTATATATCTGACAAAGAACTTGTGTCTAGAGTATATAATGAACTCTTGTCCTCAGTAACAAAGGACAACTTTTAAACTCAACTTCTAAAAATGGTCAAAAGATGTAAACAGGCATTTTGCAGTGGATATATAAATGGCTAATAAGCAAATGAACGGAGCTTAACATCATTAGTCAACAGAGAAATGTAAATTAAAACCACATTGAGAGCTGGGCGACGCGGCTCACACCTGTAATGAAGGCCAGCCCTTTGGCAGACTGAGGTGGGCCGATCACGTGAAGTCAGGAGTTTGAAACCAGTCTGGCCAACATGGTGAAAGCCTGTCTCTACTAAAAACACAAAACAAGTTAGCCGGGCTTGGTGGTGGGCGCCTGGAATCTCAGCTACTCAGAAGACTGAGGCAAGAGGATCGCTTGAACCCGGGAGGCAGCGATTGCTGTGAGCAGAGACTGTGCCATTGCACTCCCGCCTGGGCAATGCAGTGAAACTCTGCCTCAAAACAAACACCACCAGAAAACACACAATGGGAGACTGCCTCTCAGTACCCTCTAGACTGGCAAAAGCAAAAGAGCCTGACAATACCAAGTGTGATGAGGACATAGAATTAGAACTCTCAGACACTGCGGGTGGGAGCGTAAAACGGGACGATCACATGGGAAAAGGGTCTGGCAGTTTCTGTTTTCTTCTTTTTTGAGATGAAGTCACCAGGCTGGAGTGCAGTGGTGCAATCTCGGCTCACCGCAGCCTCCATCTCCCGGGTTCAAGCAATTCTCTGCCTCAGCCTCCCGAGTAGCTGGGACCACAGGCACACACCACCATGCCCAGCTGGTTTTTGTATTTTTAGTAGAGACGGGGTTTCACCGTGTTGGCCAGGCTGGTCTCGATCTCTTGACCTCGTGATCTGCCAGCCTCGGCCTCCCAAAGTGCTGGAATGACAGGTGTGAGCCACCGCGCCCGGTTGGCAGTTTCTTATGAAGTTAAACGTATCACACAACCACACAATTCCACTGTCAGTGTTCTACTCAAGAGAAATAAAAATATGTCTACCCAAGGAAGTCAACTCAAGTTTTCTTTTTCTTTTTTTTTTTTTTTTAAGACAGGGTTTCACCATGTTAGTCAGGCTGGTCTTGAACTCCCAACCTCACGTGATCCACCCGCCTTGGCCTCCAAAGTGCTTGGATTACAGGCGTGAGCCACCACGCCCAGCCCAACTCAAGTTTTCATAACAAGTTTATTTATAATAGCCCAAAGCTGGAAACAATTCGAACGCCGTCAACAGGAAACTGGATAAACAAAATGGTATATCCACACATGGAATCCTAGTCAACAACAAAAAGGAATGACTTACTAATGCATGCAACAACATGAATAAATATTTTAAAATCATGTTAAAGTAAAAGAAACCAAAAACACTTTTTTTTTCTTTTTAATTGTTTTGTGTTTTTAGTAGAGACGGGGTTTCACCATGTTGGCCAGGATGGTCTCGATCTCTTGACCTCGTGATCCTCCGGCCTCGGGCTCCCAAAGTGCTGGGATTACAGGTGTGAGCCACCGTGTTTCTTTAACAACAAATAAATTAGTTCTGCATGCTTGGGGTAGCAGGGGACAAGATAGCTAGAGGCAAGAGAGGGAGTCAGTTAATCCTTTCTCAAAGAGACTTTATTTTTCAGTAGTTTCTCAGCGAAATTGAACAGAAGGTTCACATTCACTTCCTGCTTCATACAGCCACAGGCTTGCCCACTAACGACATCCCACATTTATTACATCTGATGAAGCTTCATTGACACATTATTACCAACCAAAGTCTAAATTCACTTTTGATGTTGAACATTCTATGAGTTTGGACAAATGTGTAATAACACGCACCCATCATTATAATATACAGAACAGTTTCACTGCCATAAGAACCCTCTGAGCTCTGCCCCTTCATCCCTCCCTCCACACCTCTCCCTACTCCCTAACCCCTGGCAGTAACTGACCTCTTCACTGGCTCCATAGTTTTCTTTTTCTGGAATATCATATAGTTGGAATAATACAGTATGTGGCCTTTTCAGATTGGCTCCTCCCACTTAGTAATATTTAGGGTTCCTTCTTATCTTTTTATGTCTCGATTTAACTTTTTTACTAAATAATGTCAGTTTTTCTAGATGTACCACAGTTTATCTATTCATCTACTAAACGACCCCTTGGTTGCTTCTAAGTTTTGGCAATTATGAGTAAAGCTGCTATAAACATTCATGTGTTGGCCGGGCGCCATGGCTCACGCCTGTAATCCTAGCGCTTTGAGAGGCCGTGACGGGCAGACTACCTGAGGTCGGGAGTTTGAGACCAGCCTGGCCAACATGGAGAAACTCTGTCTCTATTAAAAATACAAAAATTAGCTCGATGTGGTGGTGCATGCCTGTAAATCTCAGCTACTCCAGCGGCTGAGGCAGGAGAATCACCTGTCTCCAAAAAAAATTCATGTGTGAGTTTTTGTGTGGACATAGTTTTTAACCATTTGGGCAAATTAGGAGCAGGATTGCTGAATCATATGATAAGACTATGTTGTGCTGTCTAAGAAATTGCATAGCTCGGCCAGGTGCAGTGGCTCATGCCTATAATCCCAGCACTTTGGGAAGCCAAGGCAGGCAGATCACTTGAGGTCGGGAGTTCAAGACCAGCCTGACCAACGTGGAGAAACCTCACTCCTACTACAAATACAAAATTAGCCGGACATGGTTATGTATGCCTGCAATCCCAGCTACTCAGGAGGCAGAGGAAGGAGAATTGTCTGAACACAAGAGGTAGAAGTTGTGGTGAGCCAAGACTGTGCCATTGCCCTCCAGCCTGGCACCAAGGGCGAAACTGTGTCTCGAAAAAAGATTGCTGAGCTCTCTTCCAAAGCGACTGTACCATTTTGTATTCCCATTAGTAATGAATGAGAGCTCCTGATGCTCCACATTCTTACCAGCATTTGGTGTTGTCTCTACTTTGAATTGGAGCTATTCTAATAGGTGTGTAGTGGTATCTCATTGTTTTAATTGGTAATTCTCTTATGACAGCACCATTTGTGAAGAGAATATGTTTACTTCATTATATTGCTTTGTCCCTTTGTCAAAAGTCAGTTGACTATATTTATTTGACTCTACTTCTGGGCTCTAATCTGTTCTGTTAATATATTTGTCTATTCTTTCACAAATACCATACTGTCTTGATTAGTGTAGCTTTAATAATTAGTCTTGAAGTTGGGTAATGTCAGTCTTGCCACTGTATTCTCTTCCTTCAATATTGTGTTGGCTATCCTAAGTCTCTTGCCTCTCCATATAACTTTTAGAATCAGTTTGGCAATACGCAGAAAATAACTTGCTGAGATATTGATTGGGTGTATTCAACCATTCTTGCTTTGCTATTAAGGATACTTGAGACTGAGTAATTTATAAAGAAAAGAGGTTTAATTGGCTCACAGTTCTGCAGTCTATAAAAGCATGGCACCGACATCTGCTTGGCTTCTGGTGACGCCTTCAGGAAGCTTACAAACATGGCATAAGGCAAAGTGGGAGCAGGCATGTGTCATAACTGGAGTGAGAGCAACAAGCCAGCGGGGGAGTTCTAGATTTTTAAACAACCAGATCTTGAATGAAGTAATTGAGCAAGAATTCACTTCTCCCCAAGGGGATAATGATAACCATTCTTCAGAGATCCGTCCCCACAGTCCGGTCACCTCCCAGGCCCCACCTCCAACACTGGGAATCATATTTTAGCATGAGACTTCGAGGAGACAGTCATCCGTATCATACCATTGGAATTGCATTGAAATTACAGGTCAAGTTGGACAGAATCAATATCCTGACAATATCGGATCTTCCTGTGAATGACTATGGAATATATATCTCCACTTATTTAGTTATTTGATTTCTTTCAGCAGAGTTTTACAGTTTTTCTCACATAAATCTCGTGTATATTTTGTTAGATTTATACTTAATTATTTCATTTTTTGAGGTACTAATGTAAATGGTATTGTGTTTTTAATTTCAAATTCTACTAGTTCATTGCTGGTATATAGGAAAGTGATTGACTTTTTTGTATTAACCTTATATCCTGCAAAGCTGCTATAAGCACTTATTAGTTCCAGGAGGTTTTTGTCAATTCTTTCAGATTTTCTTCTTTTTTTTCCCCCCTAGGCTGGAGGCACGGTTTCTGCTTACTGCAACCTCCGCCTCCTGGGTTCAATTCTCCTGCCTCAGCCTCCAGAGTAGCTGGGATTAGGTGATCCTCCTGCCTTGGCCTCACAAAATGTTGAGATTACAGATGTGAGCCACCATGCCCAACTCTTTTTAATTGGAACGGAGTCTCACTCTGTCACCCGGGCTGGAGTGCAGTGGTGCAACCTCGGCTCACTGCATCCTCTGCCTCCTGGGTTCAAGTGATTCTTGTGCCTCAGCCTCCTGAATTTCTGGGATTACAGGCACACACCCCCATGCCTGGCTTTGTATTTTTACTAAAGATGGGGTTTCTCCATGTTGGCCAGGCTGGTCTCGAACTCCTGTCCTCAAGTGATCCACCCACCTTGGCCTCCCAAAGTGCTAGGATTACAGGTGTGAGCCACCACCCAGCTCTTTTAGATTTTCTACATGGACAGTCATATCATCTGGGAACAAAGACAGTTTCATTTTTCCTTCTTAATCAGTACATCTCTTTTCTGGTCTTACTATGTTATTAGATCTTCCCATATGACATTGAAAAAGAGGTGAATGGGGATATCCTTACCTTGCTTTTGAGCTTAGAGAGAAAGCTTCTTGTTTCTCACCATGAATAGGTGTTAGCTGTAGGGTTTTGTAAATGTTCTTTATCAAATTGAGGAAGTTCTCCTCTATTCCTAGGTTGGTGAGAGTTTTTATCACAAATGGGTGTCAGACTTAGTCAAATTTTTTTTTAACCTATTGATGTAACCTTGTGATTTTTCTTCTTTCCCTGTTGGCGTGATGGATTATGGTGATTTATTTTTTTTAATGTTGAACCAGGCTTGCATACCTTGTGTAATTCCATTTGGTCATGGTATGTAATTCTTTTGATTTGTTTGTTTTTTGAGATGAAGTTGTTACAGAATATCCAGGAGATCAAAGAGACCAATGGGTGAAACACAGGATTTTATTAAGGTGGCCACTAGCTCAAAGGATTACATCCCAAGTCTGAGCCCCGGAGAAAGAAAATAGGGTACTTTTATATATCCAGGATGACATAGCAGCTAACAGGTTTACAGAAATCAGAACAAAGAACAGTTCATTAATTTGCAACATGTCTAGTGATGTACTTACATTTGAAAAATAGCTTTTTGAGAAACGCATTGCACATTCTTTGGGTGTTATCTTGCCCTGTGACCTTGCAGCTGGTCAGCAAGAAAAACAGGAGTCTTGAGATGCCTGGGAACTTGCTGAGAATGTGGGAAGAACAGATAAGGTAGGTTTTACAGGGAGTGAGTTAATTTTAAGCAGAGCTGGGGGTTGGGTTTTCTATTACACAGCACACAACACAGCAACATTTACTTGATTATGTAGCAACTACAAATTATAAGGGTTTGTTTTTACTATTATTGCTATTATTTAATTCCCTTCTTCAAAGTTTCCCTCTTGTCACCCAGGCTGGAGTGCAATGGCGCCATCTCAGCTCACCGCAACCTCCGCCTCCTGGGTTCAAGTGATTCTCCCGCCTCAGCCTCCTGAGTAGCTGGGACTACAGGCGTGCACCACACCCAGCTAATTTTTGTATTTTTAGTAGAAACAGGGTTTTGCCGTGTTGGCCAGGCTGATCTCGAACTCCCGACCTGAGGAGATCGTCCCTCCTTAGCCTTCCAAAGTGCTGGATTATAAGTGTGAGCCACCAAGCCTGGCCCTGGTTATGGTATATAATTCTTTTTACACATTGTTGAATTTGATTTGTTAATATGGTGTTGAGTATTTTTGCATTAATATTCATGAGAAATACTGGTCTGTAGTTTTCTTTGTCTTGTTTTGATTATTAAGGTAATATTGGCTGGGCATGGTGGCTCACGCCTGTAATCCCAGCACTTTGGGAGGCCGAGGCGGGCAGATCATAGGTCAGGAGATGGAGACCATCCTGCCATAGTCAAAGCCCGTCTCTACTACAATACAAAAAATTAGCCGGGTGTGGTGCACGCCTGTGGTCCCAGCTACTCAGGAGGCTGAGGCGGGGGAATTGCTTGAACCTGGGAGACAGAGATTACAGTGAGCTGAGATCGCACCACTGCACTACAGCCTAGAGAAAGAGCAAGTCTCAAAAATAATAATAATAATAATATGGACCTCAGAGAATGAGCTAGGAATGATTCCCTCTGCTTCTATCTTCTGAAAGAGATTAGAGAGTCAGAATAGTTTATTTCTTAAATATTTGGTAGAATTCACCAGTGAACTCATCTGGGCCTGATACTTTCTGTTACAGAAAGTTATGAATTATCGATTCAACTTGTTTAATAGATATTGGCCGATTCAGATTGTCTGTTTCTCTTTGTATGTTTTGGCAGATTGTATCTTTCAAGGAATTTGCCCATTTCATCTAGGTTGTCAAATGCCTGGGCATAGTTGTTCAAAAAATTCCTTTCTTAGTCTCTTAATGTTCATGGGATATGTAATTACATCACCTCTCTCACTTCTGATATTAATACTTTGTCAACTCTTTTTTTTCTTAGCCTGGCTAGAGGCTTACTGATCTTGCTGATCTGTTTTAAAAGCTGACTTTCGATTTTTATATATTTTTTTGAGACGGAGTTCGACCAGGCTGGAGTGCAGTGGCATGATCTTGGCTCATTGCAACTTCTGCCACCCGGGTTCAAGTGATTCTCCTGCCTCGGCCTCCCAAGTAGCTGAAACTACAGGCACGCACCACCGTGCCCAGCAAATTTTTATATTTTTAGTAGAGATTGAGTTTCACCATGTTGGCCAGGCTGGTCTCAAACTCCTGAGCTTAAGCGATCTGCCCGCCTTGGCCTCCAAAAGTGCTGGGATGACAGGCGTAAGCCACCGCCCCTGGCCAATTTTGATGATTTTCTTTATTAATTTTCTGTTTTCGATTTCATTGATTTCTGCTCTAGTTTTATTGTTTCTCTTCTTCTGCTTCTCTTGGGCTTCATCTGCCCTTCTTTTTCCAGTTTCCTAGGGTGGACGCTTAAATTACTGATTTTGCATCTTCTTTTTACATATGCACATTCAGTGCCATACATTTCCCTCTAAGCACTGCTTGCCCTGCATCCCACACATTTTGCTAAACTATATTTTCATTTTTTATCAGTGCAACGTATTTTTTAATTTCTCTTGAGATTTTCTCTTCAACCCATGTGTTATTTAGAAGTGTATTGTTTAATCTCTGAGTGTTTGGGGATTTTCCAGCTCTCTCTATTATTCATTTCTAGTTTAATCCCCTTGTAGTTTGAGAACAAACATTGTATGATTTCTATTCTTTCAAAATTGTAAGGTGTGTTTTATGCCCCAGAATGTGCTCTATCTTGGTGAATGTTCCATTGATAAGAATGTGTTGCTGCTATTGTTGGATGAAGTCAT
>PVKP010023277.1:8276-36564 GCA_004027715.1 Plecturocebus donacophilus | reverse complement strand
GTTCGCAAAAAATTTTATTTTTCCTTCACTTATGAAGCTTAGTTTGGGTGGATATGAAATTCTAGGTTGAAAGTTCTTTTCTTTAAGGATGTTGAATGCTGGCCCCCACTCTCTTCTGGTTTGTAGGGTTTCTGCTGAGAGATCTGCTGTGAGTCTGATAGGCTTCCCTTTGTGGGTAACCCGACCCTTCTCTCTGGCTGCCCTTAGCATTTTCTCCTTCATTTCAACCCTAGTGAATCTCACGATTATGTGCCTTGGGGTTGCTCTTCTTGAGGAATATCTTTGTGGTGTTCTTTGTATTTCCTGGACTTGCTTATTGGCCTGCCTTGCTAGGTTGGGGAACTTTTCCTGGCTAATATCCTGAAGAGTATTTTCCAGCTTGGATTCATTCTCTTCGTCACATTCAGGTACACCTATCAAATGTAGATTAGGTCTTTTCACATAGTCCTATATTTCTTGGAGACTTTGTTCATTCCTGTTTACTCTTTTTTCTCTAATCTTGCCTTCTCGTTTTATTTCATTGAGTTGATCTTCCACCTCTGATATCCTTTCTTCTGCTTGGTCAATTCGGCTGTTGAAACTTGTGCATGCTCCACAAAGTTCTCGTGTTGTGTTTTTCATCTCCATCAATTCACTTATATTCCTCTCTAAGTTGTCCATTTTCGTTAGCATTTCGTTAAATCTTCTTTCAGTGTTCTTAGTTTCTTTGCATTGGGTTAGAACATGTTCTTTTAGCTCAGAGAAGTTTCTTATTACCCACCTTCTGAAGCCTGATTCTGCCAATTCATCACACTCGTTCTCCATCCAGCCTTGTTCCCTTGCTGGTGAGGAGTTGTGATCCCTTGTAGGAAGAGAGGCGTTATGGTTTCGGGTGTTTTCATCCTTTTTGCACTGATTTCTTCCCATCTTTGTGGATTTGTCCACCTGCCATCTTTGTAGTTGTTGACTTTCAAATTGGGTCTCTGAGTGGATGTCCAGTTTGTTGATGATGAAGTTATTTCTTTCTGTTTCTTATTTTTCCTTCTAACATTCAGGCCCCTCTGTTGTAGGACTGCTGAGGTCCACTCTGGGCCCTGCTTGCCTGGGGATCACCTGCAGTGGCTGCAGAACAGTAAGGGTTGCTTCCAGTTTCTTCTTCTGCTATCTTTGTCCCAGAAGCATACCCGCCAGATGTCAGTCTGAGCTCTCCTTTATGAGGTAACTCTTCGGATACACAGGGGTCAGGGAGCTGCCTGAGGATACACAGACTGTGCTTTATAGAAGCTCAAGTGCTGAGCTGTGAGCTCTGTTGTTGATTCACAGCTGCAGGGTAAGTACGTTTAAGTCTGCTGCAACAGAACTCATAAACGCCCCTCCCCCCCATTTTTTTCCCAGGTGCTCTGTCCTGGGGAGTTAGGGCTTTATTTATGAGTTTCTGTTGTGCTGCTACCTTTTTCAGGGCTGCCCTGCCCAGCCAGGAGGCAGCCTAGTCACTGTCTGCCTGCAGAGGCTTTGCTGAGCTGCTGTGGGCTCTGCCCAGCTGCTGTGTGAACTTCCCTGCAGTCCCTCTGCGCTTTTGCTGGGAGCTGCAATCCTGAGCTGCTCCTAATCGGCCATCTTGGATCCGTCCCCTTCATCTTGTTTTCTGTCTCTCAAGGATCATTGTCCTTTGTTACCTGATGTGCAGTGTTTTGGCATTTTTTTCTCATATAGCTTGTTGTGTTTTTGGTTGTTTGTGGCAGGAGGGTAAATCTAGTTTCTGTTACTCCAGCTTCGTTGGAAGCAGAGATCTACCAACTTTACTATGGTTAGTATTAACAAAGTGTATCTTTTTCACCACTTTTCCTTCCATTTTCAGCGTCCTTATATTTAGATTAGAATTTGTTTATCCATTTAGTTTGCCTTTGTATTTCTCTTTTAACTCAAAAATATAGTCTTTGCTTAATGTTATTACAAATATATTTCATCTCAAATTTACCACTTGTTTTGTGCTTCCTATTCCCTCCTACATTCTGCTTTTCCTTTTATCTTCTTTTGGATTGGATTTTAAAAATTTTGCATTTTTACCCTCCATTGGTTTAGATGTTACACATTCTGTTTCTATTATTTGAGTGTTTACCTTTAAAATAATAGCATGTGATCTTAATTTGTTGAAATCTAATGTAAGTTTTTTATTCTTGATAAATATACTTATTTCATATTCTGTTTAATATCTGAAGTTGTTGCAGATCTAATACATTTAGATTGTGAAGTAATACTCTTTGGAATTTAATTGTTAAAAGTCCGTAAACCTACATTTAAGGTGTATTACTCTAGAGAGAATTTGCATTTTTTTCTCCTCAGTTTGGGATTATAATAAACTTGAGACCTCTTTAATGTTTTACTGGATTAAAAAAAGCTTTTCAGAAGTATGAATTCCATCCATAATCTACTTACCTTATTTGGTTTTTCTTTCTTCATTCCTAAGAATAAGACAGGCAAATTTCCTTCTGCCTTTCTTTGTGGAGTTCTTTTCCCTAGTTCATCTTTTCACTAATTTTTTTTTTGAGGCAGAGTCTGGCTCTGCTGCCCAGGTGGGAGGGCAGTGGCACAATATCGGCTCACTGCAACCTCTGTCTCCTGGGCTCAAGCCATCCTCCTACTTCACCCTCCCAGGTAGCTGGGACCACAAATGCACACCACCACAGCTGGCTAACTTTTGTACTTTTTGTAGAAATAGGGTTTCTGCAAAACCTACAAAAGTTCAAAAGTACAAAAGTTCACATTGGCCAGGCTGCTCTCAAACTCCTGAGCTCAAGTGATCCACCTCCCTCAACCTCCCAAAGTGTTGGGATTACAGGTGTGGACCACTGTGCCTAGCCTTTCACTGAGCCTTTAAGGGTTTCCGATTTATGCAAGGGCCTTAGATTAACTTCTCACCTTTTATAAGCCATGGGCCCCCCTTTTTTTTCTTTTCTCCAGGAAAATGCTCATTGAAAAAGGAAACCTCAGTTACCAGTGATGAGCTGGGGTCCTCAGGGCAACTGGCTGCTCAGCACTCACACCTCTCTCTAAGTTGGTGTTTTATGTCTTTTTGATTTATAAGGACTTCCCTTATTGCCATGTCACCTCTGTTATTTGTTATTCATTTGAAACATATTTTGAGGCTGAACATGGTGACTTACACCTGTAATCTCAGCACTTTGAGAAGCCAAGCGGGGAGGATTGCTTGAGCCCAGGAGTTGGAGACTAGCCTGGGCAACATAGTGAGACATCATTTCTAAAAAAAAAAAAAAAAAATTACAAATAAGCTGAGCATGGTGGCATACATCTTGTCCCAGCTATTCAGGAGGCTGAGGTGGGAGGATAGCATGAGCCCAGAAGTTTGGTTACGCTGAGTTATAATGGCAGCCTGGGAAACAGAGAGCTTGTCTCCAAGAAAACAAAACAAAACAAACAAACAAACAAAAACATATCTGAGAATATTTCACACTACTTTCTTGGGTTCTTTGTACCTTGGTTTTCAGGATTTCTGATCTGAAATTTGGTCAGGAACGGAAATCAAAGGCTTCCTTTATTTTCTACTCAACTGCTAACATCTTCCAGAACTCTTTTCTATTAACAGCTCTTTGGAAGATTCTGTGCCATGGCAAGCCAGATTTCAGTTTGGTTTAAGAGAGAATGTCTGGAAGAGGGAATGTGCTGAAGAGGTGGTGAGTTCCTGGGAGACTTTAGAGTGCAGACAAGATGATCTTTTTTTTGGTAATTTTGGAGAGCAATGTATGCACCATGGACAGAAGAATAGAGAGACAAGAAACATGGATGTTTCTTAAAACTCACAATTCTTTATTGGTGGTTGTCCTAAAAATGAGTATGGTGGTAGAAACGCACTAGCATTTGCTGAGAACCTATTATATGTGTGACACACATTCTACTGGAAACTTATACAGACTTTATAATCTATTCCTTATAACAATCTTATGGTGGCAGGTATTGCTGTCCCTAATTTATAGATGATATAAATGAGGTTATGAGGAAATAAATTTCTTACAGTCACATATTAAGTGACTGAGCCAGAGTTGAAATTTGTCAGTTGGCTTCAAAGCCGAGGTGCTTTCTTTCACACTATGCTGCTGATAGTTCCTGTAATAGGACAGCAGGGATGGATGAGGCTTTCATAACTGTCTCCCAGGGGTAGCTGAACAGATTCTTTCCTGTCCTTGCTTTAAGTTCCTCCCTTATTCTCTGCATAATCTCCCACCATTCAGATTTTCAATTGCTGCTTGAAAGAGAGAATTATACACAACCTCAAATCAATTTTGCTTAAAAAAGGAGAGCTTCCAAGTACATGCCCCTGGAGGATCACACAATGGCATGACTTTGATTTTTACTGCAAATGCTTAGGGATAAATGTGGAAGTAAATATACTATCTTGTTTGGCAATTTAAATATGCCCTGCAAGCTCATTAGGTTCTATCACCTTATGGCGGTTCCTTGTGTGGGAGTGATACTCCCACCCCAACAACCTGCTGTTCCCAAGGCAGGTGTTGCTGGAATGAGAGCTTGGATGATGCTCTTAACATTGAAGGGAGAGAGTTGGGAGGCCGCTCTTTAAAGAAATTGCTGACAATGGCGGTGTAATAAAGAATCTGACTCCATTTGTGGCGTTGGACTGCTGATGGCTTTCTAGCCTCACCAATCCGTTTTCTCCTTCTCCTTCCTTATCTGAAGAGGCTTATAAAAGAGTCAGGGTGCTGTTTGCTTTGATATCAGTGGGAAGCTGAAACCATGCCAGCCCGGGGCCTCACCCCAGCCCCATTCCTTAATCACCATAAAACTCCAACTCAGTTGTTCCTTGCTACTCTCTCTAAAATTAATTTTTGACCCTACTTGGAAGTCTATCCTGCTTTTCCCAGAGAATCTCATTATATGAAGAATAAACATTTTCACCCTCTTGGCATGTGGGTGTATGGCAACATCAATCGTGACATCAGGAAGCAAATTCTGGGTGAGGAGGGATGGCTCATTCTTCCTCTGTGAGGTAATCACAATATAGTCATGCACCACTTAACGATGGGGATCCTTTCTGGGAAATGCAGTTAGGCAATTTCATCACTGTGAGAACGTTACGGAGTGCACTTGCACAAACCTAGATGGTAGAGCCGTTTGCTCCTAGACTACAAACCTCTACCTCATGTTATTGTACTGAATAATGTAGGCAATTGTAACACAGTGGTAAGTATATGTTCATCTAAACATAGAAAAGATACAATAAAATGCGTTATAAAGGATAAAAAGTGATATACTTGCATAGGGCACTTACATGAATGGAACTTGAGGACTGGAAATTTCTCTGGGTGAGTCAGTGAGTGCATGATACGTGAACATGAAGGCCTAGGACAGTGCTGTACACTACTGTAGACATTATAAATGCTGCCCACTTAGACTACACCAAATTTATAAGAAAATAAAGTAATTATGCAAGAACATTATCATAATGATGACATCACTAGGAGACAGAAATTTTTCAGCTCCATTTTAATCTTATGGGACTGCATCACATACATGGTCTATCCTTGACCAAAACGTTGTTATGTGGCATATGACACTGTTGGTAATGAAAGACTGAGCGAGGCATGACAGCAACCTAGGTTTCTGAGTCCTTGGTGTTCTGTGCCAGACACTGACAACTCTGAAGCCTTCCTGAAAGCAGTGTGTGCAGAGGGCAAGGTCAGGCAAATGCTCCAGTGTCATCACTGTGAGGCTGTGGCACTCCACCTCACAGGCTCTTCTCATATGCCACGTGGACGACTCCTTTTGCCTGGTGGGAGGCAGCTCAGTACCAAGAATAGGGAGAGGCTGAGTCCCCGAGCCTCATCCTACCTAAGTCTGTACTCAAATATCATCTGCTAATGAAATTGGAGAAAGTCAATTTTAGAGTAGTTCTGTTTCTTCTTTTCCAGTCTGGGGGCTGTTCATTTCTTTAGCCGAATTGCACCTGGCTAGTATGTCCAGTACTCTGTGGACTAGGAACAGGGAGAGAAAACATCTTTTCTTTGCTTCTGATCTTTGGAGAAAAAATTTAGCTTTTCATCGTTTATTATTATGCTAGCTGTAGGTTTCCATGCATGACCTTTACCAGGTTGAGAAAGTTCCCTTCTAAGTTCACTGAGAGTTTTTATCATGAATGTGTGTTTTGAATTTTGGCAAATGATTTTTGTGTAACTATTGAGACGATTATATGATTTCCCTTTTAGAATGTTCATATGACAACTACACTGATTTTGTTTTTCATTTTCTTTTTTTCCTCCGTGTCAAATGGGTAAAGTGTTAATATAACAAAGTTTGAGGGAGGCACATCTCACATATGAGTGTGAAACAAGCTTTGAGACTTTTTTTTTTTTTGAGGTGTAGTTTTGCTCTTGTTGCCCAGGCTGGAGTGCAGTGGTGTGATCTCAGCTCACTTCAACCTCTGCCTCCTGGATTCAAGCGATTCTCCTGCCTCAGCCTCCCCAGTAGCTGAGACTACAGGCATGCACTATCACGCCCGGCTAATTTTGTATTTTTAGTAGAGACGGGGTTTCTGCATGTTGGTCAGGCTGGTCTCAAACTCTTGACCACAGGTGATCCTCCTGCCTTGGCCTCCCAAAATGCTGGGATCATAGGCGCGAGCCACCGCGCCTGACAGATACATTTTTTAACATTAAACTGATCTTGCATTCTGGAGATAAACTCCACTTGGTCATAATGTATTAGCTTTTTTTTTTATATATTGCTGGATTCATTTTGCTTAAGTTTTGTGAAGGATTTTTGCTTCTATGTTCATGGTGGAAATTAGTTTGCAGGTTAGTTTTCTTAGAATAACCATCTGGTTTTGGGATCAAGATATGCTTAAGTAATAGAATAAATTCAGAGTGCTCCTTCGAATTTTATTTCATGGAAGAGTTTAAGTAGAATAAATATTACATATTTCTTAATTTTGGTAGAATTCTTCAGTAAAGTTGTTTAGACCTAGAGTTTTATTTATGGGGAAATTTTAAACTACAAACCCAAATTTCTTTAATAGACACAGGGCTATTCAAGCTATTTCTTCTTTAGTGAGTTTTCACAGTTTGTGTCTTCAAAGGAGTTTAAACCATTCACATTTAAAGTGATTATTGGTATAGTTGGATAAATATCTACCAAATTTGTAACTGTTTTCAATTCTTGAACTCTTTTAAAATCTTCCATTAATCTTCTGCCTTCTCCAATTTTAATTCTATATGATTTCATTTTTCCATTTTCCATCTTATCTAAAGTTACATTTATTGACATAAAATTTTTGTATTTGTTTGGTCTCTTTTGATGTTGGTAAGATCTTTGGTTACGGCCCTTCTCTCATTCAGGATGATGTTGGTAATTTGATCTCTCTCTCTTCTGAGCAGCCTGTCTAGAAGGTTTCATTTTTATTGTTATTTCTAAAGAAGGAGGTTTGATTTCATTGGTTTTCTCCATTATTTTTCTGTTTTCTATTTCATTGATTTCCACTGTTATCTTTACTATTTACTTCCTTTTGCTTTGGATTTGGTTTTATTTTTCTAGTTTCTTAAAGAGGAAGCTTAATCACTGATTTTAAAGTTTTCTATTTTTCTAATATAAGATTTTAATGCTACAAATTATCTTGTAAGCCTTGATTTAGCTTTTTTTTTTAAATGAGAACTTTTAATGTGTTGTGTTTTCTTTTCTTTCTTTCTTTTTTTTTTTTTTGAGTCAAAATATTTTCTGATTTTCCTTACAATTTATTCTTTGACTCATGGGTTACTTAAAAGAATGTTTCTTAGTTTCCAAATATTTGGATTTTTTCATATTTTTTCTGTTATTGATTTCTACTTAAATTCCACTGTGGTTAGAGAATATGCTCTGGATTATTTTAATCCTTTTAAATTTATTGAGACTTGTTTCAGGATCTAGAATATGGTAAATATTGGTAAATACTTAGTGTATGCGCTTGAAAGGAATGTATTTTCTTATGTTGGATAGAATATTCTATAAATGTCAGGTCAAGTTGGTTGATAGTGTTGTTCATGTCCTCTATATCTTTATTTTCTGTTTATGAGGTTTATCAATTATTTAAATAGCAGTATGAAATTGCTGACATAATCGTTTCTTTCTGCAATTTGTTTCTGCTTCATGCATTTTGGAGCTCTGTTATTAAGCACATAAATATTTATTATTCTTATGCCTTCTTAATTGACTTCTTTATCAGTGCTAATTTTTCTAGTTCTGAAGTCTGCTTTGTCTGAAATTAATATAGTTACTCCTGTTTTCTTTTAATTAGTGTTAGCATGTTATAGATTTCTCCATTCCTTTACTTTTTTATTGTAGCAAAAAACACATAACATTTTACCATTGTAGCCAGTTTTAAGTATATAGTTCAGTAGTGGTAAGCATATTTACATTGCTGTGTGATGAATCTAGAATTTTTTCATCTTGCAAACTTGAAACTCTATGCCTGTTAAACACCAATTCTTTCCTCCCTCTGCCCGGCCTCCATTCCTTTGCTTTTAATCTATATGCATCTTTACATTTGAAAGATTTCTTATAGACAACTTATAGATGGATTTTTTTAATCCATTATGATGTTTCTGTCTTTTAATTGCTGTATTTAAACCATTTATATTTGAAGTGATTATTGATATAGTTGAATAAATAGCTACCAAATTTGTAACTGTTTTCTATTTTGCACACTTTTTAAATCTTCTGTTCTTTTTCTGCCTTCTCTGATTTTAACCGAATATTTTATATGATTCCATTTTCTCTCCTCTCTTAGCTTATCAGTTATACTTTAAAAAAATTATTTTAACAATTGTCATAGTGTTTGCAATATACATTTACATCTACTCTGAGTCCGCTTTCAAGTAATACTATACTGCTTCACAAATAGTGTCGGTATTTCTAATTTCTCCCTTCTATTCCTTATATCATCGCTGTTACTAATTTTATTTATCCATAAGGTATAATAACCTAAATAATTGTTGCCATCATTATTTTGAGCTACTAGTTATTTATTGGATCATATAAGAATAAGAAAACTAAAGATTTTATTTTATTGTGGCCTAATTTATTCTTTCTCTAGTGCTCTTTCTTTATGTAGATTCAAGTTTCTGACATATATGCTTTTCCTTTCTTTGAAGAACTTTTACTATTTCTTAAAGACCATGTCTACTGGTGAAAAATTTTCTCGGGTTTTATTTGCAGGATATAGAATTCTAGGTTTGTTACTTTTGTTCTCTTAACCTTAAATATTTTAATGCAATCTTATAATCCTGCCTTTTAATCCATGTGTTTACACCATTTACATTTAATGTGATGATCGATAGCACTGGGTTTATATTTGCCACCGTAATATTTCTTTTGTATTTGACTCATGTGTTCTTGTTCCCTCTCCTTTATTTTTACTTTTACTGACTTAAAAAAATTAATTATATATTTTTTATGATTCATTTTATCTTCTTTATTGACTTATTTGTTTTGCTTTTGCTTTTTTCAGTAGTTGTTCTAGGATTTGTAGTATACAGTTTTAACTTAACACAGTCTACCTTCAAATAATATACCATAACACATATTATATAGGAACTGTATAATAGTATATGGTTCCATTTTTATTTTTCTCTCCTGGCCTTTATGTTTTTGTTGTTACACATTTTACTTTCACTTGTGTTTAAAAAACCCCAAATGTGTTGTTAATATTTTTACTTTAAACAGTCAATTATTTTTTAAAGAGATTTAAAAATGAGAAAACACATCTTTTATATTCACTCTCATATTTACCATTTTTGGTACACTCGATTCCATTGTGTAGTTCATAATTTGCATCTTGCATTGTTTTCTTTTCTGTAAGAAATCGGAACATTTCTTACAGTGCTACTCTTCTGGTGATAAATTATCTCAGTTTTTGTATACCTTAAAAGCCCTTTATTTTGGCTTCTTTTGTTAAAAGGTATTTTAACTCTGCAAAGAACTCTAGACCGACAGGTATTTCCCTTTCAGTTGTTTAAAGAAGTGACTCTGCCATCTTCCGACTTGCGCTGTTTCAGATGGGAAATCTGTCATAATTCTAACTTTCGTTACTCTGTAATATAGTTTCTCCCATCCTCACCCTCCTTTAGCTTATTTTAAGGTTTTATCTCTACTACTAGTTTCCAACAATGTGATAAGTTTTGATGTTCTTTGGTGTGGTTTTCTTTACATTTCTTCTGCTCAGAACTTGTAGAGGTTTTGGATCTGTTGAGTCTGTAGTTTGATTTTTAACATTTTAGGATAAAGAAGAGATGGTTTTAATAGGTCAGGTTCCCTGGAAACACATTTTTAGATGTAGATTTTCATGCAGGAGGTTTATTGGGGTATACACTCAGGAACAACAACTGAGAGGAGCAGCATTGGGCAGAGTGAAAAATCTGAACTGCGGTGTACCGAGAAGAGAGCTACCATCCAATCCTGCAGGGACCTCTGGAGCTGAGTGGCCTTTCAGAGTTGTCTCAAATTCAGACAAGGGGGCTAAGCCCCACACTGACTGATCATTCAGTGTGGGCTCCCCTCAGGAAGGTGGCATAACCTCAGGCAAGGAAGCTCTCTTTGGCCAAAAGACAATTCTGGAGAAGGATTTAGCTGAAAATTATCTACAGTTCACCCTCCTGGCAACTGGGGTATTAAATGCCTCACTCCTGAAGGTGAAATGTAGGCAGTACACACAGCATCCTCTGTAGAAGTGCTTTCTAGTAATATGTAATGAACTTGAAATCATTGGTGCTAGCAGTGATATAGACTCACTACAGTACACATTTTTGGCACTTCCATCAATGACAATCTTAGGTTGTTACTCAACAATTTCAGGTATGTAAGTCCTAAGCTTCTAGAAAACATTTTACCAATCTGTAGCCCCCAAAATGACTTTCAGAGTGTTGTGCTTATTTACTAATGAAGTGATTAACCTCCAAAAGAACCTTTTGAATCATCTAATCCAGACTACATTTTACGGAGGGTGAACTAAGACTGAGAGAGGTAATACAGCCAATAAGTACCTTACCTGAGGCTACAATCCAGATCTCTTAACCTGTAACTCAAGAAGCACTTTCACTGTGCCTGGCTATATCACAATGGGTCATCAGTGATTAATACATAAAAATAACTGAGTATTTACTACTACACTTCTAGTGAATAAATAGCTCCAAGAAGACTTTAAGTAAACATGAGTGGTATTGCATAGGTATTTTAAGGTAATGTAGGATTCAAAGAAGATTCAAAGTTTTACTAATATAATAAATTACAAGTAATATGTTTTATATTTGTAAACAAATGTAGATTTTAAGTGCTTAAATGCAAAGAAAAAGACTATAAAGATATACAGTCAAGTCTCCATATCTGTGGGTTCTGCAGCTATGGATTCAACCAAATGTGGCTTGAAAATATTCAGAAGAATAAGAATGGCTATATCTGTACTGAACAGGTACATACTTTTTGTCATCATGGTTCTTAATATAGTATAACAACTATTTACATAGCATTTCTGTTATATTAAGTATTATAAATAATCTAGAAATGATTTTAATTATATAGGAGGATGTGCACAGATTATGTTCAAATACTACACCATTTGATATAAGGGACTTGAATATCTCTGAATTTTGGTATCCTTGGGTGTTCTGCAAACAACTTCCCATGGATACTGAGGGATGATTGTACCCTACATCAACATGTTAGCCCTGATTATCTCAGAGTTGTGAAATTAGGAGCATTTATTTTCACTCGCTGTTAAAAATTTTAAACAATAAACATAGATTAATTGTGTAACTTCAAATGAAGCTAAATCAAATATCTTGTCCAATGAGCCATTTCAGAATTGTATTGCTCTTCAGCATCCCTGTGACAAGTTGCTTACCACCTCTACAGCTAGCCTAATCCATCTTCAGACATTACTGCCTCTTAGAATATCCTTACGTTGAACTGGAATCTGTTCACCTAGAGTTTTTGCCTTTGATCATTTTTTTCCCTTGTAGTCATTCATTGGAAATGTTAATCTTAATTCTACATGAAAGGCCTTCAGACACATAAAGACAGTTAGCCTATTCTTCTTCTACCAAAACATCTCCCTCTTTTCATCTTCCCAATTTCAGGATATTTGAGCATGTCCTTAGTCACTGGGATCACTCTAAACCACACCTCAACAGGCCTCTGGGTGCATCAAGCCAGACTGTTAGATGGATTCAGAGTGGCCATGCTAGGTTATTTACTCACTAAACTAATCAAACACTCAACATGTGTCATGCTGTGGACTGATGGTACAGGAATAAGCGTCCAGATGCTTCCTCTGGGATTCACAGTCTGGAAAAGGCAGATTTATGACAGATGATGATCACATATTAAGAGATTAATGAGGGTGTGAAAAGAGATCAGTGGAAGCACAGAGTTGTTATAGCTTTCCCTGGGGGAGTGCAGAAAGCAGTGCAAAGGATATGGCATTAGAACTATATCTGAAAGGGAGAGATTGAGTTTGCCTTGGTCCAATATAGAGAAAGGCAAGCTGAGGTCAAGGGAGCTTTTCCCAAGAGAGTTATACTTCCCCCAAATACAGTGATAAGTTCCTTAGTGGTTCCCATTCAGTCACAGTGTGTTGGCTAGTTCACTTCTTGGGCAGGGTAAGGTGTGGAAATGGAAGCATGGCAGGGGCATAAAGCAATAGGGAGGTGTTGCAATCTAGTAGGCAGATCTTTAGGCTTTTCCCTCCTTTTACTGCCAATCTGAAAAGAGTTTCCCTAAAAGAAGGTAAGAAAACAGAGTCAGATTTTCCCATAGTGTTTGGTAAATCAGGTTCAGTCCAGTGTGGCATTCATCCAGACCTTCTGAACTAAATGTGTTTAGAAGGTCATTTCCTCCTCATGCCACCTAATTCTTAAAAAAACCTTCCCATTCACAGTCTGGAAGGGGTGGCTTTAATTGCCATGTGTCTCTACATCAGTAATATCTGATTATATAATGTAGACAGCTGGTCCTAGCTGAGCCGATTGATGGCTCTTACTGGGAATTTAGAACGGGAGTATATTGAGTCATTCATTTGTGGGAGCTTTCTTAGTTGATTCCATCAACGAGGGTCTGAGATCACCATTTCAGGGCATTCATGACAGACGATGTAAAAGTGGGATCATGAGTACATAAACTGGTCTAGGGACAGATAAGTATTATCATGAAGATAACATGGAAGATGTGAAAGACATGCAGTTTGAGGCAGAAAGAAGAGGGAGAAGGAGAGAGAATGGGAGCATGTCAACTCCCCATTTCTTCTAAGGCACACTATAATTCTTTCTGACAATTTTGTTTTAGGAGTGCTCTTTGGTTTTTCTTTGAATAAATTCTATTTTATTCAAATTAGCTTGAGTGAACGTCTGTTCCTTGCAACCAAAATATCTCTAAGACATCTCATTTACTCAGTTTACCTCTTTAATTCCTATACAATGGCTAGTATAATTAGATTGAACTACTAGCCCCTTCTCCAAACCTCCTGTTGTCCTGACCCCAAAGCAAGAATTCTCTTTAAGACAAAGACCAACCTCTGCTGAGGCTGTATTTGGCAAATAATGATTCATGATGTCAATTTATAAATATGATCTTGGCTATTTCTGACTACTTTTTGCTCTCTTCAAATCTGTTTGGTCTCACAATACATAGGAATCAAAGGCAGCTGGCATGAGAAACTCATGGTGGCTTTGAGACTTCAGCAATGTGCCTGTTCCCCTGGCTGTGGCCTGAGAAAGCTGTCGATTTCCTCAGAGGGTGATACCCGAGTCTCATACTGCAGCGCTTGAGAAATTACAGAGTAGTTAGTTGCCTACCTTGTAGGACAGAGATAAAGATATGCTCAGTGTCCCTTGAGACATTTGACTTCGTTTCTCCTCAGCCCAGGTGGTTTCATTCAATTGCAAGTATTTATTGAGCATTTACTGTGCATCAATTATCTCATCTTTCTTTTCCCTATTGCCCCTCCTCTGACTCCTGTCCCTCAATTTACATACTGGGAACATGTTCTTCTTCAGCATTCTCTTACACATCTCTATTTATTGCTAAATTTCTTAAAGCCCATCCTCAGTTCTTATCTCTGCTTCCTAAACTTTCTTTCTCCAACTCCTTATCCCTGTGCCATCTATATTTTACTTTCCTCATGATACAATTTGGTTCTCTGAATTTTCCTGTATCTTTAAATAAATGTCTCCTTCTTAAGTTAGTTGAAGTGATTTTCTGTTCCTTGTAACTAAACAACTTTTGAGACAGTCTCATTTCTTCGATTCACGTCTCCAACCCTACACAAGACTCGCCTACTCTGACTCAGAGTGCTTTTCCCTCATGCATCTTAAGGAATGGGGATTTCTGTCTTAAAGACCAAGCGGATCTAGGAATAGTCAAATCTTGCCTTGAGTTAGCTACAAATTCTCCCTTAATGTGCCTGAGATGGCTGCATACATACATGGCAAATGGGAAACCATGAGGCACTCCGTTACTGGTTGAGCTAGGGCTTGATACCCCGGCTGTTTTGGGTGAAGTCGATTATAGCATGCACCTTGAGCTTAAGCCCAAGGAGGATCTCTGCAGTTTGGTCTTCAAGCTTGAGAGAGCAGGCTCAGTTATTGTTCCTGAGACAGGAAGCAGAAGAGAGGACCAATCAAGAGCCTGAAATCAGATAAGTGAGATCAGAATTTGACTCATTCCCCCATGAGTCCTAGGAGATGGAGGGTTAGGGGTGGTGGTGGAGACGTCACTCCCCAGAGAGGGACCAGAGGGAATTTATAATGAAAAGTACAGGAACAAAGTTTGATGACACCTGTTGACCACAGATCATTTTTAGTATAGACACTGATATATTTAACCATCTATTTGCACTTCAGTTACTCTTGCCCCAATCAAATAATTATTCTCAAAGTATATAAATTGTTCTATCCTTTATTCACGGAATTATTATATCAATTTATTCTTTCACTCAGCAAATGTTTGTTGAGCTTTGCAGTAGAGAAAAAAAGTGAATCTGTAAGACAAGATCCCTCGTCTTTAGAGCTCATAGTCTGTTGGTAGGGTTGGGAGTGGGAACAACAGGTTTATAAATGAGTGTCACAAGGTGTCTAAAAGAAGCCTGAAGAGTATACAAGAGAAGACAAAGGAGGGAGGCTCTGAGTAGCCAGGTGACTACGGGAGGCTCCACTTCCAGCCAGCTGGTATCACAGCAGGCCCAGAACAGAGGAGTAACCAAATCCTACACTGTTTCTATTAGGAGACTCTGCGGAATCTTCTCGTTCAACTCCTTCAGCTATAGGATAAGAAAACAGAACACCCTTTACCCTTCTAAGAAAAGGAGTAGATTGGACTAAAGTCTCAGAGCTGGTCAAGGGGAGGGCCTGGATCCCTGTTGTCCCAGCCCAGTGATCCCTTCTCTAACGTGCCTGCCCCAGGCATCCTTATTCCCAGGTTGGGAGCCCCCAGCTTCTCTCTGGAAGACATAGTCCAGGGTCTCCAGCCCAAGCTCGGCCATTCACAGGCTGCCGGCTAACTTGTGCTCCCTGGTTTTTGCGTTCCAGAATCCTCTCTCTCGTCTTCACTGAGTGTGAAGCCCCCTGGTCAGCTCCTGGAGCTGTTGATTCATTTCCTCCTTTCTCCAGCTTGTTCTTGACAGCTTCCTGCTTCTCTCAGCCCTGACTAGTTCATCCTTGGTCTGATCCAGCTTTACTAGTCAGCTTCTCTCTCCCCTTGGCTGTTTCTCCTCTAACAGCTCCTGCTTTCCTAGTAGCTCCCTTGTCCCCAGACCCAGCCTCCAGCTTCTCCCAGAGGCTTCCTACCTGTCCTGAGATGTGGACCCTCCAGTGCCTGGCAAAGCCCGTGCACCCTTTCTCACAGTAATGATTTTAAATACATTAAGTAAACTCTATAGGACAAAAAAAGGAAATATGTTGTTTTGAAAAACCATTACCAAAACATAAAAAAACCAAATTTGTAATATAAAAATAGATAAATCAAGGTGTTAAATAACAAGCTATAATGGTGAGTCAAATGACTTCTATCATGTTGAAGTGGTGATGAGCACAAATGGCCTTGCAAGGGATCTGTGATGGTTGCAACATGATATGAAAATATCTGTAAATTCTGTTGCTCACAAAAGTCACAGGTATCACATATGCTGCTGTAGGTTGCTGCCTATAGTCAGTCATAACTGAAAAAAATGCTAAATTTTAGGTAGAAGTTAGTAAAAATGAAGATATAATATTTTTCCCATTCAGGTTTATGAACCCCCTTATGCACAGATCCTTGGCCATTATATCCTTCAAGTCAAGAAATCCTGTCTTAGATCTTACCATGACTTGAAATGCTGTATCTATGTAGCTGTTACCTAAGTTGGAATCTTTAGACCAGTAACCATTTGGATGTCTCAAGGCATCTAGAAAACTTACATGTCAAAAAATAAGTTTTTGATCTTATCCACCAAAATAGCCCCTCCTCATTTTTCTCATTTCAATAAATACCACCTTCAGTCCTGGAATTCATTCTTTACACCTTCTTCCTTTTCATTTTTTACCTCAAATTTATAAGTCATTCCATCATAATTTCATTTGATAAATATTACTCAATACCCACTATATGCCAAGTACTACTGTAGGCACTGGACTCAGCAGTGTATAAGACAAGTCCTTGTCCTCATGTAGCTTATGTTCTAACTGAGAGACATTGACAATAAATAAGAAAATGCATATAAGAAATTATGTAGCAATAAGTGTATCTCAAATATTATATCTCCCCAGATATATCTCCAATGTCGCTGCTTCTCTATGCATCCACTGCCACTCTGTTAGTTTAAACTCTGGCTTTCCACAGTCTCCTAACTTACCTCTGTAGCCAGTCGAGTCTCTTTCCATGCAGCAGTCTAAGTGAGGGGTGCATTATGTTCCTTTTCTGCTGAAATCCTTCAGTGACTTCCTCCTGTGCTTAGAAGAAACCCAGGCTTCTCACCTGAAGGGCCCCATGCTGTCAAGTCCTCATCTACTCTCTGTCTTCCTCTCCTACCAATCCCTCTGCCCCTATACTTGGGCCCTCTTGGCTTTGCAGTTTCTTGCAGTCACTGATTTCCTATCTTGGGGCTTTGTACATTAGAGAAGAAGACTTAGAGAAGCTGCCTGAGTCTTACTGGCCCTTCAGGTCTCAACCTAGTTAACCTTTGTATAAAATGCCATCCCTTTGAGGGGCCCTTTACTGACCCTTCAGTCTAAATTATGTATCTTTCTCATTCTCCTTCTGAGCAGTGTCTTCTTTTTCTTTATATAACAAGCTACTTGTTATAATTATTATTTAATATGATATTCAAGAGTCTACCTAATATCTGTTTCTATCACTACACTGCAAGTTCCATGAAGGCAAGAACTTTGTCTGTTTTGCTCACCAGCAGCATAACAGTTCCTGGCATATGGTTAGTGCTTAGCACACATGTAGCTGTTGAATGAGTTATGAGTTACTGCGCCTTTCATCTCTGACATCTGCCCCCAAACTCATCACATATTCCAGGTTCATACTTCCTCTTTTATGCACAGGCATGTTAAAATCTCTATCTATACTTAAGTTGTTCCTCACCTAATCAGGTACAGTTATATCAATTTCATTTACCCATCCATCCATCCATCCATCCATTCATTTAACCATTATTTATTGTGTACCTTCTCATTACAAGGCACCATGCCAGGCACTATATAAGATTCAAAGATGAATAAGACATGGTTCTTGTTCTCAAGACATTTATAATCTAGAAGGAGATTTAAGACACTGTCAGAGAGCTACAGCAGAAAAACAGGTGCTATGTGCCACCATCAGCAGAGTCAGTGGCAATGAAGATGCAGAAGAGGTAATAATATTTCCAACTAGAGGTTTCAGGAAAGCTTTTATGGAGAAGATGGCCTCTGAGTTTGGCCTTGATGAGTGGGAGGAATTTAGACAGCCACAGATGGTAGAAGTGGTGTCCCAGATGAAAAGGCAGAGTAAACAATGCATAGAAGCAGAAGAATACAGAGTGTGTAGAGGAATGAATGGTCCATTGCCTAGGTTACGTGTAGGGGAGATGTAAAGGCAAGGACAGGGCATGCGAAATTTGGATCTTTATCTGATATTGCTGGGGAATCAGCAAATATTGTTGGACAGAGGAATAAAATAAGAGTCAAGAGGGAGCACCAGAAAGACCTAATTGCTTGCCTATATGATTTTAAGTTAGGTAGATTATCCTTATTCAATTAAGAGAAAATCAAACAAAACATGAGGGCAGGAAGAGTCCAGGGAGGAAAGATATCTCTATAAGCTGGAGCAGATGAGAAAGTCCTGTGAAGGAAGTGGACACTCCTTTGCCTTCAAACTGGAACACTGACTTATGGACATTAAAGGAGTCAAATTCAAAGTTATGATGGCCACTCTCATCCTTGGACCAAGAGGCCACTGGCTTCACAGCTGGGACATACTGGTTCAGGCTACCCTCAAAATTCCAAAGACAAGGTGGCTTACACAACAGAAATGGATTCTCACAGTTCTGGAGGCTGAGAAGTCCCACATCAAGGTGCTGGTTGCTTTGATTCCCTGGGGGGGCTCTCTTTCTGGCTTGCCATTGACTTCCTTCTTGCTGTGTCGTCGATAGCCTTTCCTCGGTACATGCACGTGGAGAAAGAGATATCACTCTCTCTTCCTCTTCTTATAAGGCCTCCAATCCTATTGAAGGAGGCTTAGAGAAGAAGGCTTAGAGAAGCCTGCCTGACTCTTACTGGCCCTTCAGGTCTCAACTTAGTTAACCTTTGTATAAAATAGCATCATCTCTTTGAGGGGCCCTTTACTGACCCTTCAATCTGAATTATGTATCTTTCTCATTCTCCTTCAGAGCAATGTCTTCTTTTTCTTTACATAACAAGTCCCCCTCCCCCGCACCATGATGTCATTTAACCATTACTTCCTAAAAACCCTATCTCCAGATACAGTCGCATCAGGAATTAGGGCTTCAACATGTCAATTGCAGGGGGCTGGTGGGAGAGACACAATTCAATCCATAGTGGGGGGAAAATCAATCTTTGATTTTCTATACTGATCCTTCCTAATTGAAGATTATGAGACCTTCTAACTCAGTGACTTTCAAGCAATGCTTCTAGGAGCATTGAGCATCCCAAGGGGCACTTTCTGGGGACAAAGTACAAGTAGACTCTACTTTATCTGTTTACTGTATTAGACCTCGATATACATTTCCTCCGAAGAAGGGTTTTATGAATAAAAAAAATTAGAACCCTGGTCTGGTTTGATGACTTCATTTTAAGAGAAAAAGAGGATATTGAGATCTAGAAAGGAAAAAAGAGTTGCCTACAGTCACACAGAGGGTAGGGACAAATTCAAGTAGCCAATGAGTAGATCTATGATCCTGTGTGCAGATTCCTAGTCCAGTGTTTTGTCCATTGTTCTTCTTAGGTCTCCAGGTCCATAATGAATGGGGAACCCTCTGGCACAGCAAAGAGTGGTTGCTTACTGAAAGTCTTGTCCAGAGCAGAACTAGCGCCCCGGGGCTCCAGCAGAGCACTGATCTTTTATGTGTTCTTCCTTCCCCATCTGGTCCACAGGCCCAGATTTTATAATGAGTTGGCAGGAATTATGAACTATTAAATAATTAAGGTATTTTTCCTAAATAAGTGTTGCCTGAGTGTTGCTCTAATGGGCTGCTGTCAGACACTCAGAGGAATCAAAAGAGGTAAATGGTTTCCTCTCTCGAGATGGGAGAGACACATTCATGCTACCTAGGGAGAGACTGATACGCTGAGGTTCTCCAGATCAGTTAGAATCCTTCAAGAAACCAAAGACACAATGAAGACACAGAACAGAGCTGTTAGGAAAAAGGAGAAACCTGTCTGAGGTCCGAATGCCCAGACTTGGGGTGCAAAAGTTACATCTGTAGACAAAGAATTTATTTTCAAAAATCTGATTTCCCTTGTAGCTAAAAGGAGGGCGTGAGAAAGTGGCAAAGAGCTCCCTGCATGATTCCTAGAGTGAAGGACCTCACTTTCCCTCATCCATGGAGACATATCAACCAAAGCTTTGCACTACCACTTTAAGATACAGGCCATCCAGGGGGTCTTTCCCTTGGGCCATCTCCCTTTCACTTTTCACTCATCAGCCTTCAGATTGCAGCTTAAATGTTTTATTTTTTCTTCAGAGAGGCATTTCCTGACTACCTTGTTGCTCCATTGTTGTTCTCAACATGACACTTTCCCTTTTCCTCAGAGCACTTAAGCCAAGGTATAATTACATATTTATATGTTTGACCATTTGCCTCTCCCAGACTGTAAGCTCCACTCAAGTGCTACACCAAATGCCAGGGTATTATGGGTTCCTGACAGTATTTGGCACAGAATAGATGCTCAGTATTTACTGAATGAAGGAGTGGTTTCTTACCTCTAATGTGGAAGTTTTGTTGTTTTCTCTTGTATTGTTGAGGATCAACCGTCTGTGTCTTCCTGTTACATTCAATAATTTCTATAGCTATGGATTTGCAGCCCATAGCCAAAAGCGAGAAGGAATGTGGGAAGTAATTTTAGTCTGTAATTGGCCAATGAAAAATCAAATCCTGGAATAGAACTTCCTGTGATAGATTTACTCATTGACTTTTCCAACAAATGTTTATTGATCAAGTACTATATTACTTGCACTGTAAAGTACAAGGGACACATCACAAACAAGTTAGAAATAGACTCTGTCCTCACAGAGTAGAAACAAACAAACAAAAAAAAGAATTAAGCAAAGTTGTTGAGGGAATCAGTAGGATGATGAGATGGAGTGTAAGTAGGGCAGGCTATGTTGATAGGGGCCACAGAAGGCTGCCTTATACTAAGACCTGGAGGATGAGAAGCCACTGGTTGTATAGAACATAGACAGAGGGAAGAACAATGCAAGGCCTTAAGGTGGGAATGAGCTTAGCATGTTGGAACAACAGAAAGGAGACAAGACTGGCTAGAGGAGAGTAAGCAAGGGGGAAGAAGTGTGGGCTGAGGTGAGTGGCCATGAAGAGGTCTAAAACTGTGCTAACGAACTTGGATTTTGCTGTAAGAGCAATGAGATTTTAAATAGAAGAGTGACATGATTGGGTCTCTGTTTTAAAAATGTTTCTGGGTGGAGAGTGGTTTATAGAAAGGTAAAACAGAACCAAAGAGAAAAGTGAGTCTAATGGGAATCGTCAAGGAAGAGGAATAGGGGCTTGATCTTGGGCTATGACAGTGGGAATGAAGAGAAGTGGACATCTGAGATTTATTTGGAGGCAGAGCTGACAGGTCTTAGTGATGGACTGAGTGTAGAGGGTGAGGGAGAGGGAGAAATTGAGGATGACTCTAGTATGACAAATGGCCCTTTCCTTGAAGTCATGTATCTTTTCAATTTTCTACTGACTTGATCCACCCTGCTTTCCATCATTATAAACCATTAAGGCTTCCACTATTCTCTCCTTGGCATCACTTAGTCTCCATATTTAGCAACTTAATTCAATAATGTACAATCTGTATGGCTCATATCTTGATCTTCACAGCTCATTGAACTCCTTTAAATGGTCTGCAACACACATGAATTAAACATGGTGGGCAAAGTTAGAGAGGCTGTATCTAAGTGGCAGATATCCTGACTCTTTTAGCCAAAAGTTCTGAATAGAATCCAGGTGGGGCTTATGACTGTAAAGTAATGCTGATGGCCACTGTCTCCCCAGGTATTTTCAGGAAAGATGGAGAAATTAAAATGTGTCAAGGAGAAAAGGATATGGGGAAATGAAGAAGGGAGAGAGAGACAAAATCTGAAATACGAGGGATGGCCTGATCATGTATCTTGACCAATTTGAGATACTAAAATGGATAAGGAATCAGCATTTTATTAAGCCAGGCTATGCATGTGTTAGGCACACAGAGCCAAAGGGAAAAATAGAGGGAGCTGGGCATGGGGAAATAGGGAGACAAGTAGCAGGAATAATGCGGTCACTATTTATTGAATTTATCATGTATTATGCTAAGCCCCTCAGATAACACATGCTGTGTAATTCTCACAGACCACCTATGAGGATTAGCTCCATTTTGAAGATAAGAAAACTGAGACTCAGGAGGTTTCAGTGACTTGCTTGTAGAAAAACACCTAGTAACTGATGGATCAAGGATTTAACTCCAGATTAGCATGACAGCAAAGCCTGTTCAATCAATTCTACTACGCGGCCTTCTGAAAACTGGGAAAGACTCAATGGAAGGCAGAGGTGGCAAGTAAAAAGAGGGAGAAAGAGCCTAAGAGGGCAAATGTACTTGATATTGCAAAAAAAGTAGTTGACTAAAATGAAAGGGAATCTAACCTGAAGGAAAAAAAGTAAATTAGTATATGACATGAGAGTGGATCAAATCTTATGAAATTTCTAGAGATGAATATGGTGTGTTAGCAGCTTTCCATTCTATTTCCCTGCTGGCTGTAGACTCATAACTTCCGTCTTTATTGCTGTTTCTGCTCCCAGCCATGAAACTGTCTGTCTTGAGATGAGCCAACAACACCCGTAAGCCTCTGACCCAGACCAAGGCTCACCCTGGAAATGGAGGGGCTGGGAAGGATTGCAGTATGAGCCTTGATTCCCAAGTGAAGGCCATTCATGCTACATGAAAGACCCCAAAGGAGCAGTACTGAGCTGTAATTAGCTGAGATTTGCAGCTTGGTGCAAAGACTGCTCATGTTAGATATTCAATTTCCTTGTTCTTATTCCAGGTTTTCAAAGAAATTCCCCTAGCATCCTTGTCACTCCTGCATTCCAGGGGACATTTCAGGAAAAGGCTGTTTTACTACATGAAGAAAGAGGAATAGAGTAAGTGACAGGTGTCTTCTGTATCTATTCCCCAAGTTCATCACTCTCAGTATATAGGTAAATATTTATTGAGACCCAACTAGATGGCAATCTGTTGCCTCATCTATATTAGCATATGTCATTACTATGGTCAATGTTGATGTATCACATCCTGCACTAGACAGCGGAACTACATGATGAGGAACATGACAGATACAGACCCTGTCCTCATGATGCATGCAGAACTGTATAGATACTGAATAAGAAATTACAATTGCCAAGGTGCACTTGCAGTAGAGGAGAAATAATAAGCCTTCTAGCTAGCATTTTGGTGTCAGAAGACCTCAGTTTATGCCTTTAGTAGTTCTTTGGTCATGGGTAAGTACTTTGTAATCACAGTGAGTCTCATTTTCCTCATCTACAAAGTGGAGAGCATTCATTCATTCAACAGATGTTTATTGACTACCTCTGGGATTACTATAGCTTGAGGCACAAGAGAAAGTCTCTCTGAAGACGGTGTTTGGGCTGAGGTCTGATTGATGTGAAGGCATCAGCATGTAAGAGCTGGGGGTACGGGAGAGGTATACCAGATGAAGGGAACGATCTTGCAAAGGCCTTGAGGTAGGAATTAGTACAACCCTGTCTACCAAAGCCCGTGGGTAGAATAGTATGAACTGCTGGTCCAAGACTGGCTTATCATTGTTTTTGTCCTCAATAGTTTCATATATCATTATTATTCTAATACAGTATTTCCTACCCTCAAGGAGCTTACTTTATACTTGAGGAGGTAATATCTGGAATATTTAGAGAGGAATATAAGAGGATGGGTGGCAAAGCACCAAGTGGCGAGACTTAGAATATGCTGTGGAGGGTGGGGGAAGGGGGAGGTTAGTTTAGAAAGGGATAGGTGTATTCTTTTTGTCATGGGAGACACACCAATCAGGGACTGTAGGTGAGCCAGGGATGCTCCAAACAGTGGAAGCCACAGGTGTTGTCCTGCAGCTGGTAACTTCACTTTTTGTCTTTTGCTAAGCCTGCTTCAAGAGTGGAGGGTACTCATTGTAGCCATGGTTTTGACCGCCTATGGAGACGCTAGCTTTGGAGAGAGCCCTTGTGGGGCATGGGGCAGCAGAGGATGAATCCAGAAAGAAATAGGGCAGGGGAATGAGAAAAATCAAGGGGGCCAATGAACCAACTCCAATAATGAGGCATTGGCTCAGTTGGTTGGACCCTTGGTGGCCATCAGAACTCACGTTCTCTCCTGCTTCCTGCTTCCTGCTTCTCTTTAGAGTGCCCAGGACTGGAGATGGCATGGTTCGTGGGCCTGGCTGTTTAATTCTAGCTTCACTTCAATGCCCAAGGTTATTTTTCTTGCTGTAACCTGTGTTGAAGACCATATGGGCATTTCAGGCATCCCTTGCTAGCAAACCAATAAATACAAATGAAAGCAAATCAGCTCAAAATATTTTCTCTCTGTGTCTTGCAGGCTGGGCCCCCAGTGGCAACAGCTGGAGAGGAGGTGACTGCTGCCTGATAGGCTGTCTCCCCAACTCCTCCCTTGCTGGCAATCTTCTCAACACACAGGCCTTGTTTTGAAGGGACCTATTCCACCCACAGTGGTTTCTCACCTCTAGGAGGCCAGAAAGCTATAGTCATTGCTGTGGTATCAGGGATTTGAGTTTCTCTCAGACGTATTGTGAAGAGCTTCCCTTCCAACAGTACATGACCTAAATACCAGGGAGGAAGGATCTGACTATTCCAATCTTCAGTAAAATAGAACAACTGTTGTAGATGCAGTGACTTTGCAAGGAGAGCGGCATTGTCTCTTGGTGAATATAGTCGTTCAGGGCAGGGGGAGAGGCAGGTTTAGTTTTGATGCATAGATTTTCACTATTAGTTCTCAATAGTTTAAATCTTAATTCACAGATGAGCCAAGATGGGAGAGAATCTTCCCAATATAAATGAGACACAAAGACAATTTAGGTAAAAATGAAATCAGCTTTACTGTGAAACTGTAATCAAAGAAGAACTGATGATTGGTGCTATCACCTGGATTCAATAAGATGGACAAAATGACCTCAAAATCAACCCACAAGTACTTATTGAGCACCTACTGTTTGTTAGGTACTCTCTATCCTATGTCTGTTTCCTCTAGAGCTGTGCTGTTACTCTAGAGCAGGGGCCAGAAAACTATGGCCCTTGGGCCAAATCTAGCCACCTGCTAGTTTTATTAGAATGTATTTATTAGAAAGTTCTATTAGAATGTAGCCATGCCCATTCATTTACCTATTGTCTGTACCCGCCTTCACACCACACTGGCAGAGTTAAGTAGAGCTACGTATCATGATGGGGATAAATTTTGAGAAATGTTAGGCCATTTTCTCATTGTGTGAACACAGAGTGTACTTACACAAACCTAGATATATAGCCTACTGCACACCTAGGCTCTATGATATAGCCTAGTCCTCCTAGGTTGCAAACCTATACAGCATGTTGCTGTACTGAATACTCTAGGCAATTGTAACACAAAGGTAAGTATTTGTGTATCTAAACACAGAAAAGGCACAATTTTTTGTAACACAAAGGTAAGTATTTGTGTATCTAAACACAGAAAAGGCACAATAAACATACAATATTATAATCTTGGCCTGATGTTGACTAAAGTGTGTCATTAGACAGCACACGACTGTAATTGTGACAGAGACTATATGGCCCACACAACTGAAAATACTATTTTGCCCTTTATAGAAAATTTGGTGACCCTTACTGTCAAGCCTCACATCTTGACAAAAAGTTCCACGGTGAGGTGGTAGTTGTGGGGAGAGACGAGTAGAAAGGGAGAAGGGAAGTAATATGCATTTGGAATGGGTCCAGTAGTTAGGAACACAAGCCCTGGAATCAAAAAGAACTGGGTTCAAATCCCAGCTCTCTCACTTACTAGTTGTGGGTTTGGGGCAAGTTACTTAGCCTCTCTATATCTTAGTTTCCATGTCTGTGAAATGGCTCTGACAATTATCTCACAGGTCATGAGGATTGGAGTGATTAATGTAAGCACTGCCTAATGTATAATAAGTCCTCAGGAGAGGGAAGCTGTTATTTTTACCACTAACACTGCATACCAGGCAGTAGGCCAAATACCTCATGTATTTAATCTCAGTTAATCCCTATGAGGTAGGTATTATTTCCATGTTACAGAAGGAATCTGTGGCATAGAATGTTGCTTTAGATCATGGGACTTATAGGTGGCAAAGTGGTCTATGTGAACATAGCAGTCCCAAGGAGTCACAGTGGGGGCTGGGTGGGGTCCAAGGAGAATCAAACCACCTCCTTTGGAGCTCATGTCAATGCCAGGCCCAACTCCAGGAGGAAACTGAGTAGGCACAGAGGTGTGGGACTTCTTGGAGGGTGAAGGGCAGAGTTCCCTCACCAGCCTAAGGAGGAAATAGGCCTCAAGTGATTTTATTGTGAGAAATGGAGCAGAAGTGGCCAGATCCCTGAGAATCCTTGAATCAGGGAGTTGATGAGGTCTGCTTTAGAACATGGGATGGAGTTGCACGGTTTCCTCCATTTCCTGTTGCCTTCACCTTTAATTTCTGCCCATGGCCTTCTCATGTTATCCCGGGACTGGACAAGAAGGACCTGGGTTGGGAAGGGAGGTTAGAGCTGAGATGCGGACGATGTTTAATAGTCACAGTGGACCGAGAACAGGGGAAGGGAGGGCGGCAAAGCTACTGGGTGGTATCTTGAGGCTATATCATGCATACTTAAAGGCAAACTCCAGAAGTTTTATTCAGTTACCTGGGTCTATTGATGTCACTTGGACTGGATCAATATATCTTCCTGGAGAATTCAGAGGAGAAAAATCTATATGGGACCTACTCTGTAGGGAGAGCACGTTGGTGCCAGAGTGATGGCTCTGTGAGGAGAGTGTTAAGCACTCATGCACTGAGGTCCCCGCCGTCTCCCTGTCTCCCCGGCTGGAGCTCTACCTTACCGTCCAGATGGAATGAGCAATGTGAAGGGGAGTGAATATGTTGGAAGCTGTCATACATTTACACACGAAAGGATCCAGCATGGATTGAGCTCCTGTGATATGCCAGGCTGCATGCTGGACACTGGAGTCACGGGACTAAGAGGCACCATGACTGCTGATATGGGACAAAGTCTGGTTTGTTTCACCCCTGGATAGGCTCCTAGAAAGATCCAGATGTCAGGTGCACCAGTAGGGGAGGGGTGTGGAGCTGTCTCCTTCACCAGCTGCTGCAGCGATGCTTTATGGGATGGTAAAAAGAATAGTGTGTTTCTTCAAAGCCAGCCTCCTGCATCTCCAGGTTACAACACAACCTTCAGCACTGAGTCATCAGGGCTGTTTAGTTTCACATTTTTTCCCATCTCCTTGTTCCTCATCTCCTTTTTTTCTGCACCCACCAGTGGGAGGGCTCCATTAAGCTAATTAAAAAGGCACCAGGGAGAAAGCATGGCAGAAAACTACTTGGGCTTTCTTGTGTGGCATGGGTGGGAGCATTCACTCTGCTTTCCTTTTCTCTAGTTTGGGCTGGCTCTGGTCCTGTGGCTGTGGGGTGGGGCCAGGGGCAGAAGCAGCAGCAAAGGGATGGAGTAGGAGAAGACAGAGACCTATCTCAAGCAGCTGAGCCAAAGCCCAGGCTTCCAGGCCCTGAGGCAGTCTCCAAACACCTTCTTCTCCTGCTTGCACCGTTTTCTAACATACTGCAAGAAGTACAGTCTGAAAATTGCTGATGGGCTTAGGAAGGAGCAGGCCCACGTAGAGCTGTTGCTTGAGAACCTTTATAAAATAAGATGTCACAGATTCCTCAGCCAATATGTGGAGCACCCACATGTTGGGACAGGCCTTTCTTATATTTAATCCAAATCTTTTTGTTGTTGCCCAAAATCACATGTTTCTTGGAGGGAAAGAATGGAACAGATTTGGCATCGTGATCATTGTTCTTGCTTGGAAACAACTCGAAAGGGCTTTTCCAGCCTCAGGATTTGCTCCATTCTGGATGTGGCGCAGGCTTTGTCCTGCAGTGGTTCACAGTTTGTAAAGCAACCTCATCCAAATGGAGACCCTTTCCTGAACCTGCAGGGTGCGCAGAGGAACGAGGTGCAGTCCCTGCTGTGCACAGCTGGAGGCAGGGAGGCGGTAGGTTTAAGGTTGCCTCTTGGTGGCTGAAGACAGTCATGTTTTCTTTCTCTCCATCCTGGGGCTCCTCCAACTGCTCACTGGCTTCCAATCTTCTCCAACCAACCACCTGCCCTTAAAGCACTTCCTATCTGGCTTTTGGTCCCTGGGGGAAGGAGTGCCCCTCCACACCTGAATGAGCCACATACCCACTCCAGGATTCTGCTAGCCAAGTGCTGAAGCAGAGGCAGAGGGGCAAGGGAGAGAGAGAGAGAGAGAGAGAGAGAGAGAGAGAGAGAGAGAGAGAGAGAGAGAGAGAG
>PVKP010023276.1:0-36479 GCA_004027715.1 Plecturocebus donacophilus | reverse complement strand
ATCAATTCACTTATATTCTTCTCTAAGTTGTCCATTCTCGTTAACATTTCGTTAAATCGTCTTTCAACGTTCTTAGTTTCTTTGCATTGGGTTAGAACATGTTCTTTTAGCTCACAGAAGTTTCTTATTATCCCCCTTCTGAAGCCTGATTCTGTGAGTTCATCACACTCATCCTCCATCAGGCCTTGTTCTCTTGCTGATCAGGAGCTGCGATCCTCTGTAGGAGGAGAGACATTCTGATTTCGGGTGTTCTCGGGCTTTTTGCACTGGTTTCTTCCCATTTTTGTGGATTTATCCACCTGTCGTCTTTGTAATTGCCGACTTTCAGATTGGGTCTCTGAGTGGACGTCCGGCTTGTTGGTGATGAAGTTTTTTCTGTTTCTTAGTTTTCCTTCGGGGGGTGCCCCTTCCCCACAGAGCTGGGCCTTCCTGGGTTCAGCTGTGCTTGTTCTCAGTCTTCAGCTCTTCCAATTGCTGTTCTCCTTGTGGGGATTGGACCAGTCGAGCCCGACTAAAAGGGCATCCAGTCCCATACAATCCGCACTGAGAAGCGCCGCGTCGGCCAAAAGAGTCGCGCTGGTGACCCATGTGGCTCCTTCACTGGGAATCTCCCAGTCTGTGGGCATCAAAAATTCGTCTGCAATTGCAGCATCCACTTGCTCTCTGCGCTTTCACTGGGGGCTACAATCCTGAGCTGCTGCTACGCAGCCATCTTGGATCTCTCCAGGATGGTCTTGATCTTCTGACCTCGTAATATACCCACCTTGTCCTCCCAAAGTGCTGGGATTCCGTGAGTCACTGCGCCCACACTAACATTTTCTATTCCTAGGATCTTTTCTATTCTTAAATATAGCTGGGAGCCGGGCATAGTGGCTCACACCTATAATCCCAGCACTTTGGGATCTGCCCAAGGCGGGCAGATCACAAGGTCAGGAGATGGAGACCATCCTGGTCAACATGGTGAAACCCTATTTCTACTAAAAATACAAAAATCAGCTGGGTGTCGGGGGGCCTGCCTGTAATCCCAGCTACTCGGGAAGGTGAGGCAGGAGACTTGCTTGAACCAGGGAGTCGGAAGTTGCAGTCAACTGAGATTGTGCCACTGCATTCCAGCCTGGCGACAGAGCAAGACTCCATCTCAAAAAAAAAAAAAAAAAAAAAAAAAAAAAAAATGGCTAGAGTGGTATAAAATGATTTCCATTGATAACTTATTCAACTTCTAATTGAAGAAAACCATGTCAATTATTACCATGCAGACCCACCAGAATCTTATCTGAGACAGACTGCTAAAGCTAAGGGGCTTTCTAATCACTCAGTTCAAACTCACACCTTCCTTACATCTATTCCTATAACATCCCTAACAGCAATTTAAACACCGACAGTGATAAGGACTTAGATGGTTCAAGCTAGAAATGTTGATCTCCCTAAGCTGTAACTCAACTTCTAAGGCATAGCTGTGCCTGATTATACCAGAAACTATACCTATTCCTTTTCTTCCATACAAAATCCCACTGAGTATCTGTTCACAGTAATATTCTCTCCTTCAGGCTAAAAATGTCCATGTTTTGCAAATGCTCAATCCAGTCCTGCTCCAAAAGCTACCCTGATGCTCTGTCTCTAGGGTTAATCTGTAAAAGTAGAAACATGTGGATAGGAAAGTGAGTGATTACATAATTCTTTCTCCTTTCTCTCTAAGGCTAACAGACTTCCAAAAATATCACAGAGGAGGAGGCCGACTCCGGCTCTACCTCCCCAGTTCTACACTGAGCCAATATATGGAAATCTCCCAGTCAACAGAATCATATTGAAATAATATCCTTCTTCCTAGTCTTTTCAAGCTCCAGATGATCTTAAAACCAAGATTTGACACTTCGCACCCATTATCACTGAAGACTACATATTAAAAGAGGAACAAAACAGAAAATAGCCAAGTACTGTCAAGGAGTGGAGAAATTGGAACCCTTTTATTACACTGCTAGAGGGAATGAAAAATGGTGCAGCAGCAATGGAAAAGTATCGTAATTTCACAAAAAATTAAACCCAGACTTAGCCATGTGGTCCAGCAACTCCACTTCTGGGTCTATACTCAAAAGAAGTGGCAGGAGGGGCTCAAAGAGGAATTTGTACACCCATGTTCATAGCAGCATTATTCACAACAGTCAAATGGTAGACACAACTCAAGTGTCCACTGACAGATAAATGGGTAAACAAAATGTGGTACATGCATACAACGAATTATTATTCATCCTTAAAAAAAAATGTTGGGCTGGGTGCTGTGGTTCACACCTGTAATCCCAGCACTTTGGATCACTTTAGGTCAGGAGTTCAAGACCAGCCTGGCCAAATAGTGAAACCCTGTCCCTACTAAAAATACAAAACAATTAGCCAAGCATGGGGCATATGCCTGTAATCCCAGCTACTTGGGAGGCTGAGGTAGGAGAATTGCCTGAACCCAGGAGGTAGAGGTTGCAGTGAACCAAGATCACGCCATTGCTCTCCAGCCTGGATAACAGAGCAAGACTCCATCTCAAAAAAATAACGAAGGAAGGAAAATTTTGGCCCATGGTACAACATGAGTAAACCTTGAAGACATTATGCTACATGAAATAAGCCAGTCACAAAGAGCTCATGTATATGATTCCTCTTACATAAGGTACCCAGTGTACTCAAATTCAGAGAGACAAAGTAGAATGATGGTTATCAGGGGTTAGGAGGAGGAAAGAATGGGGAGTTATGTTTATTGGGTACAGAGTTTCAGTTTCAGAAGATAAAGAAGTTCTGGAGATGAATAGTAGTGATGGTTGTACAACAATGTAAATGTACTTAATACCACTGAACTGTATACTTAAAAGTAGTTAAAATAGTAAATTCTATGCTATGTATGTTTTACCACTACTTAAAAAACATTTTTTCGAGAATGCCAGATTCTGATCAGGGAACAAGTCCCTTCTACTGATCTGCCTTTTCCAAGTTGTCTCTCACCAGTCCTTTTCTTTCCTATAGTGCCAGCTCCTCTGCTCCAGAAAAATACTGCCACCAGAAGATTATTTCTCTAAATTTCCAGTTAATTATGTATGAAATGATTTTTTTAAAATCCTAATCATGGAAGATCATTTTTTATTTACATCCTTTAAATGGTATACTTTCAAGAAGAAATGCATCTAAAATCAAGAAATATATCCCATGTCTAAAAATTATACCTGTATTTCTTCTTCTGAAGCTGCCATATCATAGTTTCAGAAAGCTCAGTGGCATAGATTTCTTCAAAATGAGGGCTCATGATTTTTGTGACTTCTCCATCTCCAGCACCTAAATCAAGAAGTCTGTGGGTTTTCCAGTCTGGATTAATTTTAAGCAGTCTCTGAAATTGATCTGGTGAAAACACAAACATTGAGCCTCTTCCTAGCAACCTGAAAAAAAAAGGACAAAAATGGAAGTGTCTATGCAAATTAAGCATCCCTCACCATACATACACAAAGTAAATGTAGTGACTCAGCACCAACAACCATAATCACTTATTATGTGGTTAAGATATTATCTTTGATATGATTTTTATGATTAGAAGACAAAGTTAATAAAATAAGAAAATACCTCCAGATACATTTGTCTTTGGAGTTTCAAATAATATCCCAAAAGGGATGGGAGAAGGAGGGAAATAAAAGGTGGAAAGGGGAAAAGATGACAGGAGAAGGAAGAAATAAGAGATGAATGTGAAGAACTTAAGTCAAATTAGGAAGGAAACGTGGAAGGAATAACAGAAAATGTGTTTATCAGTTGAAAAAGATGACAAGCTAACAGAGTTAGATCACAGTAGCAGAGAAACCAAACAGGGAAAAAAAGGGATTTCAAATATGGAACTAAATCAAGGATGAGGAAAAAAAGAACTTTAGTATAATAGGTTTTTAAGAGACACTAGAGGAAAGAGGGAAAAAAAGAGTGGTCCTTGTGATATCAGTTAATATGCATTAAAGAAGGAGATTCATTCTTATGTCAGTTTATATAGTTAACAACTGTCTGGATCTTTTTATTGCTAAAGGTTCTAGAAAACATTCAAAACCATAGTAATGCCTTTGAAAAAAGAGACTGAGGGGAGTTTAAATGGAGATAGAAGAGAACCCTCAGAAAACCTATAGGTCAAGCCAAGTCTCATGGAAGCATCACCCTGGGCAATAAAACACACTCCCTATTTAGGACTTGTTTTCTAGTTCTCAAATTCTAGTTTATCTAGGACAGGGACTCTCAACCCTCTTTTAAGCAGCAGAACCCTGCCTTTAAATAAAAGGGAACTCACAGACAACATAAGATCCTAAGAGAGCTGCTGCTGTTCGAATGAGGATGGGAGCCCAGGAGCCGTGGCTAGCCTACTTCTAGGCCTTTCTCTGTAGTCTGAAGCAGTTCCTGAGGCACTTCCTCCTCAGACCCTGGAAAACAGTTTGGGGACCACTGGTCTGGGAAGTGGGAGGGAAACCTGTGCTGTACTGCTGCTCTCCGGAAACAATCATAAGGTACAACATGTTTGCTGCTATATGGTAACTGGAAAGATGCATTCAACATGGTACCCAAGGTAAGACCAGTTTTAGGAAAAAATACAAATAATGGAGTTTATGTAATGAAGTCCCCCTTCCTTTTCCCATTAAGGCCATAAGAGAATTTAACCAAGCTTACAGTAAATCTTCTGCCCCACAGAAACGCTAAAAAATTGAAGAGAGTGGCTGGGCGCCGTGGCGCATGCCTGTAACCCCAGCACTTTGGAAGACAGAGGCAGGCAGATCACAAGGTCAGGAATTTGAGACCAGCCTGGCCAACACGGTGAATCCCCGTCTCTACTAAAAATACAAAAAAATTTATCTGGGCGTGGTGGCAGGGGCCTGTAATCCCAGTTACTTGGAAAGTTGAGGCAGGAGAATCATTTGAACCCAGGAGGTGGAGGTTGCAGTGAGCCAAGATCGCGCCATTGCACTCCAGCCTGGGCAACAGGGCAAGACTCCATCTCAAGAAGAAAAAAATTGGAGAGAGTAAGACCTCAGAGACCACAAAACATGATGCTACCAACTACAACTGCTTACCAAAGAAAATCACATCTTATAAAAGACAAGTTGTTTTAATCCTCAATTGTTCATATGCTACAGTAAGAAAATAAGCAAATCTGAATTTGCTGAAGTAACTGCACAAAATTTAACACAGAAACCAGAGTCACAGCAGAAAGAGGCTACTGGCAGCATAGCTAAGGACAGGCACATTTCAAATGCTGATGCTGACTTACCACAGGTCCAAAAGTAAGTCACAAAATAGTTACTTTCCTTAAATTCTCCCAGCTCTAAATAGCTGCTTCCCAAGCCATCTCCTTGGGATGTGAGGAATCTTGGCATGATAAGCATAAAATTTTTGAACTAGAGGTCACTGAGATCAGAGCTAATCAAGTTCATCTGACTGATCTACATTTAAAGGCACTAGAGGCTGGGCATGGTGGCTCATATCTGTAATTCAAGCACTTGGGAGGCTGAGGTGGGAGGATCTCTTGAACCCAGGAGTTTGAGACCAGTCTAGGCAATATGGTGAAATACTGTCTCTACAAAAAAATACAAAAACTAGCCAGGCATGGTAGCATGAGCGTGTAGTCCCAGCTACCTGGGAGGCTGAGGCAGAAGGATTGCTTGACCCTGAGGAGGTCAAGGCTGCAGTGAACCATGACTGTGCCACTGCACTCCAGCCTAGGTGACAGAGCGAGACCCTGTCTCCAAAAAAGAAAGAAAGAAAGGCACTAGAGAGAGGGGAAGCATTGTCCTATTTCCAAAGAACATTAGCAACAGGGGCTCTACAAAAAGTTAATACTGTCAAAAAATAAATCAAATCCATCAAGCCCAGTATTTATCAACCAGGATTGATTTTGCCCTCTAGGTGGCATTGAGAGTAGACAGGAGAGTCTCCAGTAATCATAATGACCTGGGAGTACTACTTCCATTTAGTGAGCAAGGCCAGAAAAGTTACAACTTCCTGCAGTGTGTGGGGCACTCGCACAACGAAGAACAGTCTCACCTAAAATACCGAGCCCAATACAAAGTTTCCCATAAACACATACCTTGGAGAGATATGACCCTTTAATTTTGGTTTAACTTTAGTGTTTAATAACCATCCTAGGTTCTCTGGTCACAATCTAAGTTCTCTTTAGATTTAGAGGGGAAGAGGGCCTCTTCCTTATAAAATAAACTCTGGGAACAGCTATTAAGTCTTTCTTTACCTGGCCTTCTCCTTTCCAACATAAAGGAAGTTTGATAAGTATCTTAAGTTAATTCAAGATGGTACCATAGTAATGATTTCTGTAAGAGTTGGCCATCTGTAGTAATAATCTCCCACTACCATGGCTGGAAAGGTACTGGTGGGCCCTAAAATTTAATTTTTAGCTGAGAATGGGACACAGGGCAGGAAGGATTGGAAGCAGGATGGGTACTAAAAGAAAAAAGCAGAAGAGTTGTAAGTAAAGGAAGCCAAAAGGGGTTTGTTAACTGCATTCTCTCTTTGATCAAAGTGTAAAATTCTAGAGCAGGGAATTTTAACCAGGGTCTTATGGGTAGAGGAAAGGGGAAATAAAAGTTTGAACCTGCAAAATATTGAATGTAAGCACTTTTTGAAGAGAGGATTCCTACCTTTTATCACTTTCAAAGAGCTATAGGACCCCAAAAAGGATAAGAATCTCTGCTACAGTGACTCGTCTGAATTCTAAAGGAAGAATAAATGGTATAGAACAGAAATTCAGTCTAGCCAATTTAAGGAAGAAAATGTCAGTCCAAGTTGTAGCAACTCAACTACCCATATAAAAATAACAACTGTTTGCTAAAGCAGATGTATGGCAATTCACATAAACAATGAAGAATATCAAGTGAGAAATCTTAAGAAATGGCTTGCGGTGCCTAAAAACATATTTAGGGACCAGATGATACAGTGGGGATCCAGACAGTTAGTAGAAACTGGCTCCAAACCTCAAGGGAAAAGAAAAGTGGGCCCAACCAGTGGTTTTGGTGGTCCAACGAGGCTTTTTAAGCATTGAGCCCTGCTGCTTTTCTCTTTGGCAGTTTAGATTCTAGGGTCTTTGGAATGCTTGAAAATTTGGCCAAGAAAGGATTTTTAAAAACTCCTAACGCTTTTTCTATGGATTTATATGAGGGAACCCCTCTGAGGACAGAGAACTCCACAGTAAGTTTATAAAATTCTGGTGAACCTAGACATTATTTAAGAACAGATGCAGGACTCTTCACTCAAAATTAGCCATCATCTACTGTTGGGCTAATTAGGTCTCCCCCAAAAAACTTGCTACTGAGAAGTATGTTTAAGGCAAAGATCTTACTCTTCAGCCTAAGGGCACAAAGGCCTCAGCTTCAAGGCTTGGTTCCAGGAGTCTTGCTGCTTTGTGGTCCAGAACCAGCAGCATTCAGCATCACTGGCATCATCTAAGAGCTTGTTAAAAATGCAGACTCGCTGAGTGCAGTGGCTCCCACCTGTAATCCCAGCACTTTGGGAGGCAAAGGTGGATGGATCATTTGAGGTCAGTTCAAGACCAGCCTAGCCAACATGGTGAAACCTCATCGCTACTAAAAATACAAAAATTAGCTGGCTGTGCTGGTGCATGCCTGTAATCCCAGCTACTTGGAGGCTGAGGCACAAGAATCGCTTAAACCCGGGAGGCAGTGGATGCAGTGAGCCCAGATCGCAACACCACACTTCAGTCTGGGCAACAGAGCAGGACTCTGTCTTAACACACACACACAAAAAAAGGCAGACTCTCAGGCCTAGCCCCTGACCCACTAACTCATAATCCGCATTTTAATAAGATCCCCAGATGACTCCTGTGTACAAAAAGCCAAGAAGCACTACCCTAAGTAAGTCCCCAACACGAATACACATACTAATGAGGCTGTCATGGTGAATGTAAAGAGCAGAACCACAGAAAGACAGAATGCTGGACCAACTGCCAAGGATTCTGACTAGCAGAAGTATTGTAGCTCAGTTGGTCAACATGGTGAAAAAGGTAACTTTCCTTTTTTTTTTTGGTTTTTCCTTTCGTAAACCTAAAGATAAAGAAAAAAAATAAATGTCCAAGATTCACTTACCCATTGATAGATGTTCTAGACATAAACAGGCTAAAAACAGATGACACAAAAGAATGATATAATTGGATAAATAACCAGCCAGATTTCTCAATGCTGTTGTTTAAGAAGATCTGTGTTCCTTGATCAAGGTAACTCTGAACAAAGACAGCCTGGAGTGATTCGCATAATTTCTCTCTGTTGCACACATACCACTAAAAAAAAAAAGGAGAACAAAAATTAAAACACACAACCAAAGTGTCACTTAAGAAATCCAAAAACAAAAAAACCAGAAGACTAAATCAAATCTAAATTTCCAAATAATACAATCTCATAATTTGAGAATAATCATTTCTTATACTCCTATAACCTGTAAAATATAAAGCACTTCTTCAGACATGACTTCTCATTCAATTCTCTTACAGTCCTCAAAGTAGGTAGAGAGGATGAGGGAAGGGTGGCGAGGCTTTTGGGTCATTCAGCTTAGTAGGCAGCAGAACCAGACCACAGCTCTGGTACTCAGTCTCCCAGCCAAGTGCTTTAGTCACTGTACCCCTGAGATCTAGAAAGCTCTGTTGGCCTCTCCTTCACTGAGATTCAACATCAGAAGGCAAATAGCTAGCAGTATCCTTGTTTCTAGATAAGAAAAGTCACATAATCCAATACCTTAACTCAAAACCACCAAACAAACCCAAATGGCAAAGTAAAGCAACAGTATTTAACACTCCAGTGACCAGATTAAGTTGCCTTTCTTCTTGTGGGCTATTTAAAAGAGATCTTTAGAAATTTTGAGGTATGCTTTACAAACAGGTCATATGACATTCTTATACAGGGGCAACATGCGCTCAAGAAAGATTAAGAAGTTACTTAAGGTCATAGCGCAATCAATGAGAAGACCAAGTAGTAACATGCTAAAAACCAGATTTCCAGGAATTGGCTCTAACCAGAATGTACATTCTAGAATAAAATTCAAGTACTTCACCTGTAGATTAAATTTAATCTTTCATAATAAATGAGTTAGCAGGGAGGTAGAGCAGCAGACTGGACATCAGCTTTAGCGTCAGCCACACAATCCAGTCCTGGCTCTGCCCATCCTACATGAGCTCAGACAAATCACTTAATCTCTGAGCCTCCATTCATTTGTAGACTAGAGACATCACTGGTGTCTGTCTATCCTGGTAGGGTACTATGAGGTTTAAAAAAGATAATGTAGGCAAGTCCACAATATAATACAAAGCACACAGTGAGAATCCTACAATAATAATAGCAATGAGATTCCCCTAACATGGCCTGAGAAATAAGAATAAGCCCATTAAGTACAGTGATGAAACTAAAAAGTACATCATTTACTATTAATCCATTATCTGCCATGAAACACAAATTTTTCCCAGTAAGTCAACTGGCCAAGAGTAATTTGCTTCCTCCTGAGAATCATAACTTTTTATCAGCAGTAGGTGTCCCGTAAGCACCTGCACAATTAATTGGTGGACCAACTTCATAATTATCCTAAACTTACTAAATATTCAGTGAAATCTTGAGTAACATTCCTGATGCTAACATTAAAAGGAACTAGTTACAAATCAATACAAATAGGCACATTAAATTTCAGAGATTAATCATTTTACAAACTCTGTTCCCTAAACTGGGTAAACCAAGCTTTTCCAGTTGTGGACTGATTTGTACTAATTTGCCATTTCATCACAGTTACCAAAATTGCTTGGACTTTATACATGAAACTATTTTTATTTTTCCTACCCTATATGACAAGCTATGAAGCTTTTTACATTCACTGCCTACACTTTTTTCCCTTGGTCTAAAAATGTTCTTGCTTAATGATTTTCTAATTCTTAATACTTATTGTGCCTGAAGTTATGCTCCAGTGCAGGTCATAAACCTTTTTTTATTATACTCATGACCTCCTGGTGCACATTCTGAATTCTGTAATACGGAAGCCGGTCTGACTTTTATTTATTTTTTATTCTCTGAAATGGCTAATCAAGATGAAAGCCATCACCTTGATAATAGGCAATCAGGTACATTTTATTAATGTGGATGAGAAGTCATTCGAGTGAAACAGAGGAGCTAAGAATTCCTTGGCATCCACTTGTAAATGGACTAGAACAACAATGGATTCTGACTTCCAGAACCGAGCAGGAACTGGCACCATTAACTGCAAATAGTGCTTTCAAGTGCCAAGAGGAAAACTCAAGTTTTTAATAGCATTTTTCTCAATTCATCGACATTAACACGTGTGGTTGAACCTTTACTGCTACATAGGTCTTTCAGGAAACTGCTTATTGAACAGAATGTGTTACAGAACAAAAAAAGCAAAACTCTTCTCTTTAAAAAGAAAGGTGAAATGTTTGTCTTTTCTGACCATTTGCATGACACAAATGTCGATTTCACGGCAGCCTTGCCAGAAAGTGAAAACAAGTCAAATGTCCATCAAATGGTGAATAAACGAGATGTGATAACAGATCCATATAAAATAATAGTATATTCTGCCATACAAAGAAATGAAGCACTGCTTCATGCTTCAGCATGGATGAACCTTGACAACGTTGTGCTAAGTCAAATAAGTCAGTCACAAAAGACCACATACCGTATAATTCCACTTATGTGAAATGTCTTGCATATGCAAATCCAGATATAGAAAGTAGATGGCAGATTGTGGTTGTCAGGGGCTGGGGAGCTGGGACAGTGTGGAGTGGCAGCTAATGGGCATGAGGTTTCTTTTTGGGGTGTGAAATATTCCAAAATTAACACTGGTGATGGCAGTACAATTCTGTGATTACACTAAAAATCAATGAATTGTACTCTATCAAATTTCATGGTATGTGAATTATATCCCAATAAAGCTGTTTTTCTAACGCACATACACACCTCTAAATGTAGGTGGTAGTTAGATCTTCCAGAAATTAAAAGTGGCCTGAAAACATAAGTAACCTAGCAAATCTCTTTAAAAATGCAAATTTTAAACGCAAATCTGATCACATCACTACTCTGCTTCACAGGAATCTTACAATAACATCCAAAATGCTTAATATGGCTCACAAGGCCCTATACAATTTTTGTCCATTCTGTGTCCCCAGCCTCACCTTGTGACATTACCTACGAACCCATGACCTCTGGACCCTCGCTCCATCACACTGCTCTACCCCTTCATTCTTTTTCTGGAAGGCCCCTTTCCTGTGGCTGTCTCACATGGTATTTGCTCTGCTCCCCATATTTCCTACTACCTAACCCACTCCCTCTTCACCTGGTTCATTCAACTGCAGCCTAAATATGTCAGGCATATTTTCCCTGAAAAAGAAAATATACCTAGGAAAGGCTAGGCTAGGCCCCCTGTTCTAATACCCTTTCATACATCGCATTTGTCCTTTTGGTAATATTTACAATCTCTGAATTGAATAATTGTAGACAATTGCATGCTCCGTGTCTATCTCCCCAGGTGGATTGAGAGCTTCATTAAAGGCAGAGAAAATGAACGCCTTCAGTGCCTGGCACAGATACAGACAAATGATAAAGGTTCATCAACAAGCAGTCTAAACAGATAGAATTTGGAGTTTCTAACCACAGAGACTGCTGCCATGGGGTTTCTGTAAATTTCTCAAACTCTGCAAGGCCTTGCTTAAACCTAATTTTGCAAACAGTGGTTAAAGCTACCCACTCACCACAAAATGGTATTACCACAAGCAAGGAAGCAAGCAATGAAGGAAGACACCAAATGAGCACCTATCATGCACCAGGCACTGAGCCAAGTGCTTTACATTTCATTTACCACCTTGCAACTTCTGAACAAATGGGAAGCCTGGGGTCCCTAAGCAGCTCCAGCTGATTCAAGCTCCTGCTCCAGGTATGCGCTGTTTTATAAGCGTTTCTTTCAAAGAAGCTTCTCTTAATTCTACCCAATGTGTCTGCTAAAGAAAAGAAAGCAGGACTATCCTGCCAATTAAACTGAACCAGATGTGTATAAAGAAAAGATAATCTGGTCTAGACAGTAACTAAAGTCCCATAAGCCAGGGTTTCTCAACCTTCACACTACTGACATTTGGAGTTGAATGATCGTTTGTTATAGGGGATGACCTGCACATTGTAGGATGTTTAGCAGCATTTGTAGCGCTTACCTGTCAGATTCCAGTAGCACTACTCCAAGTGACAGCCCGAAATGTCCCAGACATTGCCAAATGTTCCCTGTGAGGCAAAACTGCCACTGCTTGAGAACTCATACATGGGCTTACCCACAAAATGTCACTGTATTGACTCTCCAATAGTGTTTCCCACTATCCCAGCTTAACCATGGTCTAAGGACTTTAGCTGATTGAATTAAAAGATGGGCTCGATGGCCTCAGGGAACTTACATTCCAGAGGGAAAATAAAATCAGAAACCAAGGGAAACAAGTAATGTGACTATGATCTTGGAGAGGAGCTTCAGAGCCTTAAAGGAGCAGTCACCTTGTCCTTAAGGTGAAATACCAAGGAGAGGGAAAATCAGCACATGAACCCCTGTAACCCAATGGGCAGGCCTCCTGGTTTCATCTCTCTCCAGACAACTCAGCTTAGATAAAAAGCTACGCTGGGCTGGGGGCAGTGGCTCATGCTTGTAATCCTAGCACTTTGGGAGGCCAAGGCGGGCAGATCACCTGAGGTCAGGAGTTCAAGACCAGCCTGACTAACATAGAGAAGCCCCGTCTCTACCAAAAATACAAAATTATCTGGGCATGGTGGCACATGCCTGTAATCCTAGCTACTCGGGAGGCTGAGGCAAGAGAATCGCTTGAACCCGGGAGGAGGAGGTTGTGCTGGGCCGAGATCACACCATAGCACTCCAGTCTGGGCAACAAAAGTGAAACTCCGTCTCAAAAAAAAAAAAAAAAGCTACGCTGAGCTGGCAACACTGGGTGGCTTGTCTGTAGGCTCCTGTGTACTTTCAAGCAGGTGAGTTCTTTGTTTGGTTTTTTTGAGACAGAGTCTCGCTCTGTCACCCAGGGTGGAGTGCAGTGTGGCCCAATCTCAGCTCACTGCAATCTCTGCCTCCAGGGTTCAAGCGATTCTCTCCCAAGTAGCTGGGATTACAGGCGCCCACCATGCCGCCTGGCTAATTTTTGTGTTTTTAGTAGAGACGGGGTTTCACCATGTGGGCCAGGCTGGTCTTGAACTCCTGACCTCAGGTGATCCACCTGCCTCAGCCTCCCAAAGTGCTGGGATTACAGACATGAGTCACCAGGACCGGAAGCAAGCAAGTTCTTTGAATCTGTGCTCCTCAAAGACTACAGAGACAAAGGTGCACAGGCAAGAATAAAGTACTATGCTTGTTAAAGTCACATACTGACAGGACTATGTGCCAGCTCTACCATGAGGCTGGGCTCCTTGGCTGGAGTCTACCGTGTCTGAAAAAGCAACTTATTAGCATCTGCCTTTAAAGCTCACTCAAATGTTGTTTGATCTAAATACACAAGGAAATCTTTTAAATGACAAACTCTAATCAAGTGAGCATGATTCCATTCAGTCATCTGCTGATGCCAAGTACAAAACAGGATGTGATAACTAAACATAATATCTAAAAATTACAGTAAATAGCAGTATTCTCCCTACTGGCAACATGACTACAAAGATACTAATAACTGGACAGGTAATAAACAGCCAAATCAGGTGGATGCCAGGTGTTTTGAATACATGTCTGACAGTATTAGCTAACCAAAGTGATTAAATATTAGATCATATTGTCTTAAAAATGTCCTGGCTGGCCACAGTGGCTTACACCTGTAATCTCAGCACTTGGAGGCAGAGGTGGGCAGATCACTTGAGGTCAGGAGTTCAAAACCAACCTGGCCAACATGATGAAACCCTGTCTCTACTAAAAACACAAAAATTAGCCAGGCGTGGTGGCAGACACCTGTAATACCAGCTACTTGGGAGGCTGAGGAAGAAGAATCACTTGAACCCGAGAGGTGGAGCTTGCAGTGAGCCCAGACTGTGCCACTGCACTCCAGCCTGGGCAACAGAGCAAGACCCAGTCTCAAAAATAAATAAATAAATAAAAATAAAAACAAAAAATTCCTCATTAAGCCATGAATTCCTCCTAACATTTATATAGCCCTGATTGATGAATCACTCGTTCAAAGTAGGAATGCAATTTTCCTATAAAATTGTATTTGCTTATCAGACCAAGGAATATGGTTAAAAGTTTTTCTGAAATTATTTTTAGAGTTTATCAACTAATTAAACCTGTAATATATAAGTATTTTTTCCCAAAATACAAAGGATTTAAGTACACTAGTAGAGTCAGAAAGTAATAAAATAAAAATAAAAAAAAGAAAACCAACTGATTTTAGATAATGTAAAATAAAAAATAAATATTTGTCTTTGTCCCAGGTTCCTGATAGAGTGTTCCTAAAACCCTTAAAGAATCTCAGGGCGGTAAGAATATTGTTTGTATGATAACAAGATGACTCCTGATAGTGGTGGGAGACCCAGATAGCTTCAGGATAGGGACCAGGTCAGGGATATAAGATTCAAACTTTCAGCCCCACCATCCAATCTCCGAGGATGGGAAAGGAGTTGAAGACTGAGTCCAGTCATGCCTACGTAATGAAATTCCTAAACTATAGAGCCCTGGGAGCTTTCGGGGTGCTAAATATATTAATATGCTGGTTGGGTGGCTCATGAGAGGAAAGTGAAACTCTACACTACCTCCCACACCTCATGCTATGCAATCTCTTCCACTTAGCCATTCCCCAACTGTATCCTTTATAATAAACCAGTAAACCTAAGTGTTTTCCTAAGTTCTATGAGTCATTCTATTATAGGAAATTATGGGGTAGGGTGGAGGTAGAGTTGTGGGAACTCCCAACTTTGTACTCAAGTTGGACAAAAGCACTGGTAGCCTGGGGACCCAGGAATTGCAGCTGACCTCTGAAATAAGGGCAGTCTTGAGTTAAGGGACTGAGCCCTTAACTCTATAGAGCATGACCCTAACTCCGGGTAGTTAGTGTCAGAACAGGATTGAACAATTAAACACTCAGTGAGTGATGGAAAATTAGAGAATGGCTGATGTCAGAAAAAAAAAGACAACACATGTAAGAATCTTTTTCAACTTTAAGCCTTACAAAAAGCATGCACAAACCAGATAAAGGTCAGAACTCCAAGCAACTGTCCTATTCTTATCTAATTCACAAGGCTGCAAAATCTTCAACTAGTATTGTGCACACAGCTGCCTAACTTCAGTGTCTACACAGAGGCCTCACTAGAGTGGGAGCAGTTTCCTATTCAGAAGGCAAGCCTAGGCCAGGAGCAGTGGCTCACACCTGTAATCCCAGCATTTTGGGAGACTGAGGCTGGAGGACTGCTTGAGGCCAGGAGTTTGAGAGACCAGCCTGGACAACACAGCAAGACCCTGTCTCTAAAAAAAAAATTTAGAAGCTACTCAGGAGGCCAAGGCAGGAGGATCTACCAAAGCCAGGAGTATGAGGCTGCAGTGAGCTATGATTGTGCCACTGCATTCCAGCCTGGGTGACAGAGCAAGAACCTGCCTTAAAAAAAAAAAAAAAAAAAAAAAAATGAAGGCAAGTCTATTTTTACCACCCCTCAGACAACACAAGGTTTACTAGGAGGAGAATCATGAAGTAGTAGAAAATGTGTTGCCTTGAAGCCAGACAAAGCTGGGTGCAAAGCCCAATTCTATCATCCATTAACACTGTGCTGTTGAGCAAGTCTCTCATCTCTCTCAGCCTCACTCTTCTGTATGTAAAGTGCGGATGGTACCACTAACCCCCAAGAGTTCTATGAGGACCACTGGGGATAACATATTTGAAGTGCCTGGCACACAACAGAAAGCCAGTAATTGTTCATATTTCCTTCCCCTTTCTCCCCAAGGCAAAGGCTGGTCAGAGGAGAGAGAAGTGCAGTTCAAGGGAATGCCTAAAAACCACACTGTAGGTCTGGGCATCCAGCCATTCTCAAAAGAAATGTGTAAGCAAAGACCCAAGGCATTCAGTGCTACCAAAAACAATCAGAAAAGTTCCACTGTTCAGGGTCTATGAACACAAAATCTTTTCTACTACAGGGGTGGCCAGACCAACTCCATCAACACTGACCTTGTCAGCTAAGGACTCAAAATTCACATTCTAAGATTTTGCAATGCGATCAACTCAGTCCAGACATTTCACCATGGGCACCTTGCAAACGCAGGTACAGCATAGGAGTAAATATTCAGACCATTTACCACTTCCCCACAAATGATATAAACTCAACCCAATAACCTCTTTACATGATTATTTCAATCTGTACAGTGACAGGCACCCTCATATCCACGAGGGGAATCAATTTAAACAGATTAAATTGCTTCAGCTTTGACTTAACAATAAATTACTGTCAATCCTCTGCAAATACTAAATGCTCACTCCCTGTTAGGATTGGATAATCCTAAAATTTTAACAAAGCTTTAGAGGGTCTATCCAACAGAGCCTTTTACTGGAAGCTACTAGGGTCTTTTAGGGCACCTTCAAAGGGAAACGTAAAGACTCCTGGTATATCCAGCGCAAGAAAGAGATCCTATTGTTCTGTGAAATTGAAGCAAACACTTGTTGGGGTTTCAACACAGATTATGAGGAAGGAAAGAAATCCTTTCCGAAGTCTCTTTGGTATTCAGCTGCAAAGGCCTCCAGCTTCTCCAAGGCAGTTCAGAGGAGGACGCCAATCCATCAGTGTCTGTCCGACTTAGCTGGCTGACTATCCTTGAAGCATTGTTAACTCATGCCTCGCTCCAGGCCTCCACAAAGTAAATGAGGGGTAAGAAGACAGGAAACACTCTGTCCTGTGCACAGTGTTGGACTCTGGCTATGCTGTCCAAGTATTTTTTCATTTGGGGGTTAAAAAAAAAAAGGATTTCAATTCTGTCCTGAATTCATCATCACTTGTGGCATAGCACAGTTTTGAGCTTATATAAGTGAAAAAATAAAGTAAGTCGCAGGTATACACATACTTGCAATTTTAAGCTACGCCTTAATAATTCTGGATATTGAATGTTATATGTGCTTTTTAAAAACCTTGCAGTAAGTCACCTGGAGAAATTGTTGTGGTTTGGTTCAGCGAGTTCTATAAAAATTTTTTCATTCCATCAATTGAGAAGCTATTGAACGGCTATTATTACCAAGAACCTGGGGCCTAAGGGTCCTTTCAAAGTTTCAGTAGCTCCATAATAGTTGCATTAACTTTAAGCACTCAGTGCAATGCATCAAAAAGAACAGATCCTAAGTTTTTTGTTGTTCTCTTTTTAAATTCTGAGTCTGCCCACATTGAAAAGTGACGGTATCTACTATTTCTCACTGTCCTGGCTCTATTTATTCCCAGTGAGTCAATCTACCCACCCTGCAACCTGTGATTAAGAATATGCTGTTGGAGGCTGGGTGCAATGGCTCACTCTTGCAATCTCAGCATTTTGGGAAGCTGAGGTGGGTGATCACTTGAGGCCAGGAGTTCAAGATCAGCCTGGCCAACATGGTGAAACCCCATCTCTATGAAAACTACAAAAACTAGCCAAGTGTGCTGGCACACGTCTGTAATCCCAGCTACTAGGAGGCTGAGGCACAAGAATCACTTGAACCCAGGAGGTGAAGGCTGCAGTCAGCCGAGATTGCAACACCACACTCCAGCCTGGGTGACAGAGTGAGACCTTGTCTCAAAAAAAAAAAAAAGAAAGAAAAGAAACAAATGCTGTTGGATAAGGAAGCTGGAAGCTGAGTTTCTCTTGGAAAAATTATTCTCTAAGAAGCCACATAGTAAATGTTTTAGGCTTGCAGGCCATACCATAGCAAATACGCTGCTGTTGTAGCCTGGGAGCTCAAAGACCACAGGTAAATTAATGTGGCAGTTCTCTTGCAATAAAACTGTATTTGTGGGCTGGGCATGGTAGCTCATGCCTATAATCTCAGTACTTTGGGTGGATCACTTAAGGTCAGGAGTTCAAGACCAGCCTAACCAACATAGTGAAACCCATCTTTACTAAAAAATATAAAAATTAGCTGGGTGTGGTGGTGTACACCTGTAATCCCAACTACTCGGGAGGCTGAGACATGAGAATTGCAAAGGTTGCAGTCAGCCGAAATTGGGCCACTGCACTCCAGCCTGGGTGACACAGCAAAACTCCATCTCAAAAATAAAAATAAAAATAAACAACATTTTATTTGTGGACACTGAAATAAATTTGAATTTCATAAATGAAATTTTGTGTATTAAAAAATGTTATTTTGATATTATATTGGTAACCACTTAAAAATGTAAAACTGCTCTTATTTTGTAGGCTGTAAAAATAAGTCTGTGAGACAGTCTGGCCTCCAGGCCACTTCCCTGCTCTAAGTGAAATCCTCCTTCTTGCTTGCCCAAACTGAAACATTATCCCAGTTTTGAAGCTAGCACACCAAACCAAGTTACTAAAATGGCACTGCTATTACAATTTTAGAGCAGCTTTAGCGCAAAGGAGCCGTGCATCTCCAAGCTATACTAATAAAATAGCGCTTTTTTTTTTTTTTTTGAGACAGTCTCACTCTGTCGCCCAGGCCGGAGTGCAGTAGCCTGACCTCAGCTCACTGAAACCTCCGTTCCTGGGGTTCAAGCAATTCCCTGCCTCAGCCTCCCGAGCAGCTGGGATTACAGGTGCCTGCCACCATGCCCAGCTAATTTTTGTATTTTTAGTAGAGACGGGGTTTCACCATCTTAGCCAGGCTGTTCTTGAACTCCTGACCTCATGATCCACCCGCCTTGGCCTTCCAAAGTGCTGGATTACAGGTGTGAACCACTGCGCCTGGCCCGAAATAGAAATTTTTAATGAATAAACATTTCCCAAGATCTTTTAACCACAGAATTCTCCATCGTAATCCCTTAATAAAATAACCAGAAGGAAAACTTGCGCTAAGTATGGTTCAATCAAATCCACAACCCTACTTTTATGCAACGCCGAAAGAACCAGATGTGGCTAGCTACGGAACTCACATGCCCAAATGAACACCTAGAAGACCTTGTGTAAAACTATTAATCTAAAGAAGGAAAAACAGTTACAGTTACTTCACAAGCAATGAATTATAAGGCAAACCCAGGGTCCAGGAATATTAAGTGGAAAACAAATGATCAACTCAGCCACAGTGCACAATGGACAGTTTCTTACTGTTATCTCATGGTGGTTTCTACACACCTTTCTTCTATTCATTTTAATCTTCATTCATGGATGATTCTTTTCATAATATGAATGTATTCATGTCAAAATAATGTCTGGATTCATTATTGTAAGGAAAAGAGTTGACCCCTCCCCCAAATATTCAGAAAACACCATGTTTTCACACTAAAGAAATTATCTGCTGAATTGTTAGTGAAGGGGTTCACGCACTCACACACACAGAAATACGGTTTCTGAAATAAATGTATCTGAAACCAGTATCAGTTTTCATTAGAACCTAACAGATTCAGCTTTAAAAAGGTATGCAATTAGAGAGTAACCTCTGCTGTGAGATACTGAGGCTATGTCTACAGCTGCCATTCCACCTCCATAAAAATCACAGTGTTTAAATAGTGCTTCAATTTTTAAAATAAGTGCAATTCTTTTATGAGCACTGAAAATATATCAAGTTATTGCAGTAGAGGTAATCGTGGTAAGTGTTATCATAATTACCAATAGCTGAGAGACTCAACCATAATTCCACATCAATGGAGATAAACCTCTTTTTCTCCTATCCAGGACCTTATTTCTATCAACTGCTTAAACATGCTAAAAATTACATTTCTAATTCATTGTCTACACCGTTGTTCCATATATGACATTCTGATAACTGTACAGTTAACACTACCATACTTTGAGTTGTCTCCATAAGAATGAACTAGTTTAAGTAAATAATCCATAGGAATAAATGTGGTTTTGCAATTTAAGTTTACGTACATTCCTAACAGTATCATATAAGTGATCAATATTGATACTGCACCTAAAAAACTCTAATGGTTGCAGGTTTTCAAAAAAATTTACAGAAATTTAGGATTCCTTTAAAAGCTGAAAAAAAAAAAAAGCCCAATGTAAATATTACAAACTAAAAACTAAATGCTACTTTTCTAAATAAATTGCTCTAGCTCCTTCTTAGACAATTCTGTACCCTCATTAAAACACATGAAATCAATCTGGGTGTAAATTCTCTGAACACCTGGCATAATAAAAAAAAAAAAAACACAGGAAAATGAGAAATATATGAAAATGATGAGACACAAGATGATATGGAGAATAATTAGTGCTCTCTCGAAGAGCAGAATGCACTATAAATGCTAGCTATGACAAGCCAACACTCTGGCAGAGTTCGAAAGCGTCTTTTCAATGAAAGTAACATTACTGCAAACGATGTTATGGTCAAACACAAAATATCTCACTTAATTCTACAGTTAACCTGTACACGTTTAAGTGGCACAGGACTGAGCTAATGAAAAGCCCACCTACCCGGTCACAGTGCATCGCTCACGATGCATAACTACAACTCCCTTTCGCCCCGTTCCGTTTTAAAAACCCATCCAGTAAAACTTGCATCATCTTCCTCCTTATCACACACAACCTTTCCAGCCCGCTGACTAAATCCAAGTTTAAAGGAGATCTCTGCTAGGTAAGAGAGGAAGGTTCCGTAGGATGGGAGCGACGACCTGTCAAATCCATTTTTTAAGTGCTTAGGGGGAAATGTCACCCGAATCAGCCCGGAGAGCTCAATGGCTCGCGATGTACGGTTACATTTCTTTATTATCCTTTGTATGTTCTGGGATTCAACGAGACAAAAAAGGGGGCTGGCTTTTCGTTTCGTTTCTCGAGGATAATGGATCTGGCTGTGTCTTTTCTGTCCCAGGCCTTGGTGCCAAGCGGGCACCCCCTGCCACGCTCTGGCCCCAAAGTTCCCCAGTCCAGTCCCGCCGCCGGGCGCCCGCAGTCACAGCCCGGGACCCAGGAACAATGCAGGGCTCCGGGGCGCTCACGCTCGGGCCCGGGAGGGGGAAGGGGAGGCCATGCCCCGCCTGCGCCGCGGAACAAAAGGCGTTCGCGGGGCCGGGGCCGGGTGCCCGGGACTCGCGGAGCCGACGCCCGGCGGGGAAGGCGCGGGGAAAACTTTCCGAGGGGCTGAGGCGGAGGGGCGAGGGCCGGGCCGCCCCCTCGCGGAGCCACCCCGCACAATAGCCGGGCCCAGCGCGGGAAGGCCGGGCCGCCACGCCCCCGCCCTGGCCCGGGCCCGTACCTGGTGGTTCTCCTTCCCGCCGCCCGCGGCCGCCGCCGGCCCGCCCGGGCCGCTCGTCATGTTCACGTACAGGGAGCGGGTGAGCGGGCTCCGCAGGGTCCACATCCTCCTCGCCAGCCACACGGACGCCAGGCTCAGGCACAGCCAGCCCACCAGCAGTCTCATCGGGAGCCGCGGCCGCTCGCTCCGATCACCGCCGGCGCCGAGGCGAGGAGGAGCAGACGCCGCCGCCCCCGGCCACCGCCGCCACCGCCCGGGCTCGAGCCATCGTGCCCGACTTGCCCATCCAGCCCTCTTCAGGGCCGAGGCTGGGGGTGGGGAGGAGCAGCCGGCGCGCAGCCTCGGCGCCTCCCCCTTCCCTTCCGGCCGCGGAACGCCGCTGCGGCCTGCACCCGTTTCCATCCGGAGCACTTACGAGCGGCCGCGGCGCGTTCTCCCCCGGCGCGCTCCCTCCGTCCAATAAGCTGGCTGCTGGGAGGCGGGACAAAGGGAGCGCGAATCCGCCGGGAGCGCGTCCCCGTATTCCGGCTCTGCTTCGGTCTCTGGTAATGGTGGAGGTGGTTTTAATTTTTTTTGAGGGCTGGGGAGATCATTTTCGAAGGGTGTAACTGCAGTCTCCCTGTCCCTCCAAGGGGGTGCCCAAAGGACCTCTAGTATTTCCTCGCCTTAGTCGTTAACTCTCGACCCTCATCCCATTCCGCGGCGGGACTTTGACCGGGTCGTGCAGTTGACCCCCGGGGCGCAAAGTGGGGAGTCTTAATCCTTTCGTGCGTCCTGCTACACGCAGGTTCTTTCTGGAGATGAACGATACTAGTGCTGGTTACCTGCTCTGATGCGTAGTTTCCAATTTACATTTAGAGCTGACCCGCCAGACCCCGTCTTCTCTCCCCGCACCACTAGCCGCATACCCAGTTCCCCAAGCCTGAGAAGTTCCTGGCTACGTGTTTCTTACGGAATGAGTGAAAACTCTGCCTTTTGGGCAAGCTACTGCAGCTGGCGTACCCACAAGTAATGTTTTAGATGAATTGATGGCCCTGCGAAAGAATGAAGACCCCAAGTTAGACTCCCTGGCTGTCTTGTTTCCTTGAACTAACACAGGCAAGTTGGACCCAGGTGAACGCAGCTCTGGGAGCAGTGTTTAACCCGGATGTTTATTTGATCATTTATAGCACGAGGAGACCTAGCAACATTTCAGAACTGAAGGGTTACACGGTGTTCCTGTGTCTGCAGTTCTTCCTGCTAACACCCAAGCCGCAATTAAGAAGTAACATATTTCGTGGGGGTCTCTAATATCTTCCTAGGTTTGTTTAGAAAGTGCTTTTAACTGCACCAGAAATAATGTAAATGTGTCTTATTTCAGTTCAAAACAGAAGAAGTAAACCTTTTGGTTAATTCCATGTTGCACATCAGAGATTTTCATTTATGAAACAGTGGGGTGAGGAACAAAATCATTCCTTACCCAACATCTCATTTTATTACCTTCTAAGAATCTCAGCTTGGCACCTTTGGCTAACAAGGATATCTTGTTGCCTAATGTAACAGACTGTCACAACAACAAAAAGGCACAGGGTGAGTGGCGGGGCAGTATTTGGTGTTCTCTCCAATATACTCCCTGACTGCTTCCTGCCAAAACCTCAAAAAGCCCAAGCCTTACTAAATCTAGTTCAAACCTCTAGTTGGCCTGGCCCAAATCATCGAAAAGGAACTGTGGTAATAAGTCCAATAACTGTTTATTCACTATGTCACCTCTCTTTCCTGTCTCTTAGGATCAGTGTAACAGACAAAGCATCTCTGTCACAAAAAGAAGCCTTCACCTTTTTAAAGTGGGGATGAAAGCAGCAGGAGTGCATAAAATGATATATTTCCTTTCTGAAGACAAAGGAGGCAAAAAGGTATGCCCTAGCTATAGAGTCAGCCAGTAGAGCTGTAGCTCAGAGACTGCAAAACGTTGTCAGACAAACAAGAAGCAAGTAGATGGCTGCTGTAGTCAGAAGGATTTGGGGTCGGTTGACTGCCACCAAGCTTAACATGTCAAAGGGGCAGACTGCTTTATATCTGAGCAACTGGCCTGGAAAAATAAATCACCCATTCATTTAAAATATAATCAAAACACTCAAACCCATGCTATTTACATTTAGCAGGCACAGGAAGAAACCAGAGCACCCGATGATCAAATGACTTGACTAAAGGTAGCAGAGCAAATTCAATAGCTGACCTTTTCATAGAATTTGGTATCCCAGCTCACGGTCCTTCGATCCATCTAAGAAGCTTTGCTGTCTCTTCTCAGAGAGCCTCTTGAATTACAAATGAGGAGGAAGGAAAACAGCAAGAGTAAATATATGAAGCAGAAGTTCAGATTGCCCATTGTGGACTGCCCCCTTCCTTCAGATACTAGAATGTCACTACCCTATATTAAAACCTCAACTATCCGTAATGGAGAAGGGAAGAGGCAAGATAACACAAAAAGCCAAATATGAGCCAATATTCATTCTAAAATGATCTTGAGATGCAGTCAGTGATGTTCAAAAGACACACAAATGACCCTCTGCACCAAACTCTGCTTATTGACCCCAGGTGTCCTGCTTGGGTCACAGCCCTGCACATGGGCCCAAAATTTTGAAGGATCACTTTCCTATCTAGATCTAGGCAAAACCTGTTTGTTATTGTCATTCTTCAAAGCTACAAAGTATGACATTTTTATGTTCTCTTTTTCAATTACAAGGTATCATGTTAAGAGAATCCACAAGTAGAGAGCTTGGATCTATAGAGGATACAAAACATATTGATGATTGTTTCTCCTTGAAGAGATAGCGATTTAAAAAGAACTCATGTAGGCCAGGTGGGGTGGCTCATGCCTGTAATCCCAGCACTTTGGGAAGGCAAGGCAGGTGGATGGCTTGAGCCCAGGAGTTCAAGGCCAGCCTGGGCAACATGGCGAAACCGTCTCTACAAAAAATACAAAAATTTATGCTGAAATGCACCTGTAGACTCATCTACTCAGGAGGCTGAGGTGGGAGGATCACCTGAGCCCAGGAGGCCAAGGTTGCAGTGAACTGAGATTGTGCCACTGCAAACCAACCTGGGTGAGTGACCCTGTATCAAAAAATAATAATAACTCATATAATCACATTTTTATGGACAGATATTTTTTGTGCTTCTTAATATTGTTTTGTACACCTTCAGAGAAAGACGTATATTTTTCCCAGTATGTTCAATTGAATGTGCCCTGTAGTTATTAAGCAATGAGCACCTCCAACAAAATTAGCAAATGTACTCAACAATGTTTTTAAATTAATTAATGTAGGAGATTTTTTATCAGAATTTAGTTGATATAACTTCAGTCTTATGCAATGATATCACTGTGGGCTCCAGCTGATAAATTCTAAGTCAAGGCAAACTGCAGACAGGTTATAAAAAAAAAAATAGCAGCCTGGGCCAGGCACAGTGGCTCACGCCTGTATTCCCAGCTGCTAAAGAGCCTGAGGCAGGAGAATCGTTTGAACCCAGGAGGCGGAGGCTGCAGTGAGCTGAGATCGTGCCACTGTACTCCAGCCTGGGTGACACAGTGAGACTCCATCTCAAAAAAAAAAAAAAAAAAAAAGCAGCTTAAAGTAGCAGAATTGAACCAAGAGTTAGAAGACGTTAGTAGCAAATACAGATAACACAATGTTCTTCATTGGAGAACTCCCAGTGCTACTCATTAGTATAGTAGTTTAGCTGTACTTTGAGCCAGACTATCTGGGTTTTAAGCTGGGCTCTATGCTTCTTGATTATCCAATTTGAGGCAAATTCTTTGACCTCTAAATGTCTGTTTCCTCATCTGTAAAATGGAAATAATAATAATGGTTACCTATTTCATGGGGATGTGGTGAATATTCATATTATATACTCTAAATATAAAGGGCTTAATAAGTGCCTCAACATATAGTAAACACTCAAAAAATGTTAATTCGTTTTTACTTTAACTTGGGTAAATTAACCTCATCTGAGCCTCTCTTCATCTGTAAACTAAGAGCCATGGTTCTGAGCTGTCTGCTTCACAAAACATCTGTGAGAATTAGATGATCTGAGAGTTTTTAAAACTAAAACATCAACCAAGGTTATCATAATAAAGATGCTCAGTCCTAATGTAAAATGCCCATGTGAGGGATCTAGGTTGCCATCCTATGAGAATCTTATGCCTGTCAGATGATAGTCTACAGGGGATCAAAAAAAAGAAAAAGAATAAAAAAATAAAAAATAAAAAAACAAGAGAATCTTATGCCTGATGATCTGTCAGAAACTTTAGTCTCTGCAAAGCTACTCTCCATAAAACATTCTCTTAGAACTTGGTGGGGTGCAGTGACACATGCCTGTAATCCCAGCACTTTGGGAGGCCGAGGCGGGTGGATCATGAGATCAAGAGATCAAGACCATCCTAACCAACATGGTGAAACTCTTACCTCTACTAAAAATACAAAAATTAGCCAGGCGTGGTGGCACATGCCTGTAGTCCCAGCTACTTGGTGGTCTGAGGCAGGAGAATTGTTTGAACTCGAGAGGCAGAGGTTGTAGTGAGCCGAGATAGTGCCATTATACTCCAGCCTGGTGACGGAGTGAGACTCCATCTCAAAAAAAGAAAAATTATCTTAAAACTCATGAAGATAGCATCTCTTAATAATATGTCTATCTTCACACATGTGTCTATCTTCATGACATTTAAAATTAATGGAGTGAGGAAAAGAATATAAAACACAAAACTAGGCCGAGACGGGAGAATCATTTGAGGCCAGGAATTCAAGACCACCCTAAACAACATGTTGAAACCCCATATCTACAAAAAATACAAAAACTAGCTGGGTGTGGTTGTGTAGGTACTTGGGAGGCTGAGGCATGAGAATCACTTGAACCCAGGAGGCAGAGGTTGCAATGAGCTGAGATCATACCACTGCACTCCAGCCTGGATGACAGAGCAAAAGTCTGTCTCCAGAAAGAGAGCAAAACAAACAAACATACAACTATAAAACATTCAAACCTAAAAACACAAAATCAGCCAGGCACGGTGGCTCACATCTGGAATTCCAGCACTTTGGGAGACCAAGGCAGGTAGATGGCTTGAGTCCTGGAGTTCTACACCAGCCTGGGTAACATGAAAAAACCCAAAACCCTGTCTATACAAAACAAAAAACCTACAAAAATTAGTTGGGTGAGGTGGCATGTGCCTGTAGATGCAGCTACTCAGGAGGCTAAGGCAGGAGGATCAAATGAGCCTGGGAGGTCGAGGTTGCAGTGAGCCATGATCGCACCACTGCACTCCAGCCTGGATGATAGCATAAGACCATGTCTCAAAAAATAAAAATCAGGCAGTAAACTCAAGTTACATACTTGTCAAAGATGCCTCCCCTTTTTAGTAGGAAAGTCTTTTCCCCTCTTATATATAAAATTCTTTCCAGCTGGCTCACCTGTCTACCCAGTCTGTACTGGTCAGGGCATTTCACCTGCTTACAGAACCTTCTGAACTCCCACGATTTCCTCCCTCATCAGTCTCACACCTATTTGAGTTTATGACAGGAATATCACCAGAAAGACAAAGAAATGCCACTTTCACATATGCAATACATATTTATTGGGTACCAGGCCCTGGATTTACAAGAACAAAAAGCAAAATAAACACAATGTCTCACTTTCATAGAGCTTACTGTCTAATAAGGAGACAGACAAATACATAATTACAAAGTACTGAGAGCTAGAAAGGGTTTGTATATTGTTAGGAGAATTTAGATCTGACTTAATTGAGGTTGGAGGGCATGGGGGAAGGAGAGTGTTCAGGGAAAGCTGCCCTGAGGAAATGTGCTTTGTGGTCATTTTGACATCCCCTTGCTAAACTTGAAAGCTTCCAGATTGCCCAAGTTCCTCCTGGACTACAGGTATCCCCAACAATTGTGGCAACAGAAATAGAGATAATGTAGGATAGGCAAGCCCCAAAGTGGCGCTTAGCCCTCTGGGTTCTTAGCTTTGCCAGGAAAGAATTCAAAGGCAAGCCAGAAATAAAAGAAAACAGCTTCTACTATTGAAGAAGAGGCTGTGTTACAGGTCCGTGACTGCTCCTGCAGAGCAGGGCTACCCCATAGGTGGAGAGTAGCAGCTCAGGGTAGTATTGCAGCCATATTTATAACCACTTTTAATTTTATGTAGAGGCCAGGCACAGTAGCTCATGCCTGTAATCTCAGCACTTTGGGAGGTCGAGGTGGGTGGATCAGGAGGTCAGAAGTTTGACTCCAGCCTGGCCAACATGGTAAAACCCCATCTCTATTAAAAATACAAAAAGCCAAGCACGGTGGTGTGCACCTGTAATCCCAGCTACTCAGGAGGCTGAGGCAGGAGAGTTGCTTGAACCTGGGAGGCAGAGGTTGCAATGAGCTGAGATCTCCTGCCACTGCACTCCAGCCTAGGCAAGAGAGCAAGACTCTGTCTCAATCAATCAATCAATCAATAATTACATGTAGATTAAGGAGCAGTTTATGCAGAAATTTCTAGGGAAGGGGCAGTAACTCTTGGGTCATTGGATCATTGCCATGGAAAGGGACAGTAACTGCCGAGTGTTGCCATGGCAATAGTAAATAGATATGGCACACTGGTGAACATGTCTGATTGAAAACTACTTATGCCCAGGGCCTGTTTTGGCTAGTTCTTAATCTGGTCCAGTGTCTACTCCAGTGTCCAAGCCCCACCTCTGGAGTTGGGTTCCACTGAATCCCACCTCCTATCTGACTGCTCCTCAGAGCCTTCTAGAATGTGAGGAATCACAGCGTCCTTCACATGCAATCGCAGAGTTCTGGAGAAAAAAAAAATGGGTTGTCTGGACAGCTGTCAACACAATGCCCTATATATAGTCAGCTCTCAAATAGTAGCTGTGGTTGTTATTATGGAACCATAAGGCAGATGTGAACCTAGCTCTCCTTGCACAAGTTACTTAAGCAGTCCAAGAGATGAACAGCCATCTACTTCAAACTTAGTCTACTGTAAGACAAATTCATTAGGGAGAGTTCTTCAGTCTAAATCCTGGACTCCACCAAATGAATCAGCTTCTCAAGCAGAATTGTGTTAATTAGGCATTTTATTTTATTTTATTATTTTTTTGAGACAAGGTCTCTGTTGCCCAGGCTGGAGTACAGTGGTGCAATCTTGGCTCACTGCAACCTCCGCTTCCTAGCTCAGTCGATCCTCCTGTCTCAGCCTCCCAAGTAGCTGGTGCTACAGGCACACACTACCATGCCCTACTAGTTTTTTGTGTTATCTTATAGAGACAGGGTTCGCCATGTTGCCCAGGCTGGTCTCGAACTCCTGGACTCAAGTGATCTGCCTGTCTCAACCTCCCAAAGTGCTAGGATTACAGGCATGAGCCACCATGCCTGGCCTCTAAATTAGGCATTTTAGTACACATGTTTTATACTACCTAAGTTGTCCTTTTTTTTTTTTCTTTTGAGACTGAGTTTCACTCTTGTTACCCACGCTGGAGTGTAATGGTGTGATCTCAGCTCACTGCAGCCTCTGCCTCCCAGGTTCAAGTGACTATCCTGCCCAGCCTCCCAGGAAGCTGGGACTACAGGCATGCACCACTATGCCAGCTAATTTTTTTTTTCTTTTCTTTTCTTTTTCTTTTTTTGTATTTTTAGTAGAGACAAGGTTTCACCATGTCAGCTAGGCTAGTGTCAAACTCCTGACTTCAGGTAATCCGCCCACCTTGGCCTCCCAAAGTGGTGAAATTACAGGCGTGAGCCACCGTGCCCAGCCTAAGCTATTCTTTTTAAAGGCACAAGTTTCTTCATGACATTTAGGGCTTGAACCTGATGGATCATAAGTAAACTGATTAATTCTAACTGATAGGGGTACAACTGGTGTCAAGCAAGAGCCATGTGGTACTTTAAGGAAATTTACTAGTTCAGTTTAACACCCCTTGTGATTCTTTCTTTTTCCTTCCCTCCTTCCCTCCTTCCCTCCCTCCCTCCCTCCCTCCTTCCTTCCTTCCTTCCTTCCTTCCTTCCTTCCTGTCTCACTCTGGAGTGCAGTGGCATGATCTCAGCTCACTGCAACCCCCGCCTCCTGGATTCAAGCCATTCTCCTCCCTCAGCTTCCCAAGTAGCTGGAATTACAGGCATGCAACACCAAGCCCAGCTAATTTTTTGTATTTTTAGTAGAGACGGTTTCACCATATTGGCCAGGCTAGTGTCGAACTCCTGACCTCAGGTGATCCGTCTGTCTCAGCCCCCCAAAGTGCTGGGATCACAGGCGTAAAACACTGTGCCTGGCCATGGTTCACTTTCTTTACCTGTAAAATCAGCCACTTCGATATTTATATAGATCCTTCTGCCTGTACTTCTGAATCCTAAAAGACGTCTTCACATACAGTAGTTTAAACTACTTAAAGGGATATAAGTATTTTTAAATATATATTTCAACTAAATAATGTCCTTCTAATAGCAAGTCTATGAGTCAGAGCTCTGATAAAAGACAGAAGGCTGTTGCTTTCATTCGGTTTCTAGGGCATTTTTGAAGATCCAAATATCTTTTATCTAGTTTTAAATATTCTTTCAAAACAACCCCATCCTTGGCCTCTTAATTGCTGTTCTTGTATGTATGGGGGCTTGATCTTCTGAAAGACTGCTTCCTCTCCACCTAATTCACTGCAACATGGGTATTTATTTTGAAACTATGAAGGCTTCTTATTTTGTGACTATGAAACATTCAAACTTATGGTTTATATAAAATACATGGGGGAAAGTGTGCTGTATTATGTGAAATCTTTTAAAACCTAAAATGTAAATAGACTAAATGTGTGTATACATAAACATAAGTGATCTTAAAGAGTTTGTAAAACATACCACAAAATAACCACATCTCGGCTCACATGAAAGAAAACCACTATTTTCCTTTTGCACAACCAAAACTGGTCAGAAAATGAAGAAGAATACCTTTATGAAAGAGGATACTTGAGCAATCAACCAACCTGAAAATCAGAGAGAACTATCTCCCTTCTCTGGTGAAAACTATGATTTGATTTTTAATAGCCACAACTAACAGGATCTTCCTCAAATGTATTGTGTGCACAACTCATTCAATCAGAGGAAAGGCATTTGGCTATCAGATCACCAAAACTGTGGCATTGTGAAACTACCACTACAGTTTTCAGCTCCCTTTATGGTCTCTTCTTATCAAGAATTATTTGTTCTATATAGTTTCCTGAAATAGACAAAGTCAGTACTGATACAGCAATTAAGTTATTCTACAATAGAAACTTAATTTCCAAGTTCCTTAGCTTTTCTTTTTCTTTCTTTTTTTTTTTAGACCAATGTAATGTTCTGTCTCCCAGGCTGGAGTGCAGTGGCATGATCACAGCTCACTGTAGCCCCCCTACGTTGAATCAGTCCTCCTGCTTCAGCCTCCTGAGTAGCTGAGACTACAGGTAATTTCCGCCACACTCAGCCAATTTTTTTATTTCTTTGAGAGCTAGGGTATAGTTATGTTGCCCAGGCTGGTCTCAAATTCCAGAACTCAACACTGCCTCAGCCTCCCAAAGTGCTGGGATTATAGGCGTGAGATACCAGGCCCAGCCTAAGTTAATTAGCTTTCTATGCTCAAGTCTTTTGGAGAAGTTTGAGATGTGACAGCAGCAGGCATTAGAGGCTAGCAGCTCTCCCCCATCATGAAGAATTTTTCGTATTCAGATTGCACTTCCCCCCCCGCCTCACACCACCCCAGAGGACATGGAGAAGCTGGCTTTGCTCACGAACCACAATAAAATGTAATTTTTTTATACATGAAATATAGGACAGTCTGTTCTCCCTCCAAGATGAATCCATTTTTATAACCAAAACTATAAATGACAGTGGAGCCAAATTTGCTGCTTTTTGGACAGACGTCTTACAGTTTAAACAAATTGCTTTAGGTTCATTATATGCAGTTTTTGCTTTCATAAGGAGACATATTTACAGATAATTTTTACCACATCTATAATGCTCATTATAACTATTCAGTGAAAGAATACTTCAGGAAAAAAATCTAAGTTATCGTTATATAGTTTTGATAATACATTGGATTCATGTTTAGAATCTGCAACATCCTATTTGATTCATGTGCTGGAATTTTTCCATTATTATGATTTTTTTTTTCTTGCAGAGATAGGATCTTGCTATGTGGACTAGTGCTTCCTCTTCAATTTCCTCTCCTTCAATTCCCTCCAAAGTCTACCTTTCCAGGAAAGCTTGAACTCTTGTCCTCAAGTGATACTCCTACCTCAGCCTCCCGAAGTGCTGGGATTACAGGTGTGAGCCACCATTCCCAGCCTATTATGATACTTTATTTATTTATTTTTCTTTTTTGAGATGGAGTCTTGCTCTGTCATCCAGGCTGGAGTGCAGTGGCACAATCTTGGCTCACTACAACCTCCACCTCCTGGATTCAAGCAATTCTCCTGCCTCAGCCTCCTGAGTAGCTGGGATTGCAGGCACCTACCACTCACACCCAGCTAATTTTTATATTTTTAGTAGAGACAGAGTTTCACCATGTTAGCCAGGCTGGTCTCCAACTCCTGACCTCTAGTGATCTGCCTGCTTCAGCCTCCCAAATGCTGGGATTACAGGTGTGAGCCACTGTGCCTGGCCCTATTATGATACTTGATTGATTGACTGAGATAGAGTCTTGCTCTGTCTTCCAGGCTGGAGTGCAGTGGTACAATCTCGGCTCCCTGCAATCTCTGCCTCCCGGGTTAAAGTGATTCTCCTATCTCAGCCTCCTGAGTAGCTGGGTTACAGGCACACACCAGCACACCCAGCTAAATTTTTGTATTTTTAGTAGATATGGGGTTTCGCCATGTTGTCCAGGCTGGTCTTGAACTCCTGACCTCAAGTGATCCACCCGCCTCAGCCTTCCAAAGTGCTGAGATTACAAGCGTGAGCCACTGCACCCGGCCTATGATACTTCAAATAGCCACATATACATGGTTGTATTTTCATCTTGACAGATGGTAAATCATAGCGCGTTTGAGGACATCAGGCATTTGTTAGATACTTTGCCCTATTTAGAACTTATATCTGATTGGACATAGGTATCAGGAACATATTATATTTTTGATATATGTTAAAGGCTGTTTCAAAAAAAAAATGAAGTCAGATCTTTGTGACATATTAGGCTATACATGGAGTTAATCATAAAATTGCCCTGAAAAATCTCTGGAAATAAAGAAATAAAATTGCTGTCTGAGAGCCATACTTTAAAACATACATATAGGCTGGGCACAGTGGCTCATGACTGTAATCCTAGCACTTTGGGAGGCTGACATAGGTGGATTGCTTAGGCCCAGGCATTTGAGACCAAACTGAGCAATATGGTAAATAGACCATATTGAGACCAGCCTGAGCAATATGGTAACATTCTGTCTCTATAGAAAAGTATAAAAATTATGTTTTATGGCTGACCAACCTCCTCACCACTTTCCACCCCCAATGAGCTGTTATTTCTATAAATATGTTATACTTTCCTCCTGTCAAATCTTGGCTTGAGGCCTGCCTTTTTTTTTTCTTTTTTCCTTAAGAGGTCTCTGATTGAAAACTTGAGATCATGCACCATCACAGCCATGCACACGGTCACTCCTCAATCTCCTGTGTAACTGGTTCTGTTGGATACTCATCAGCTGTGAACAATTCACTCTCAGAAACACACTGACAAAATCTCAAATTATTACCTGCTTCATGATCTCATACACATGACTTAAATGTGATAGGAGGAAAACAAAATGGGCTATTGGGGGGCCTGCCTTTTTTAAAGGTGGCTTTACATGTCTTTGCTCAAATCTATGTTTTTCTTTTTTTTTTTTTTTGAGACGGAGTCTTGCTCTGTTGCCCAAGCTGGAGTGCAGTGGCATGATCTCAGCTCACTGCAACCTCTGCCTCCTGGGTTCAAGCGATTCTCCTGCCTCAGCCTCCCGAGTAGCTGGGATTACAGGTGGACACCACTACACCTGGCTAATTTTTGTATTTTTAGTAGAGAGGGTGTTTCACCATATTGGCCAGGCTGGTCTCAAACTCCTGACCTCAGGTGATCTCCACCCACCTTTGCCTCACAAAATGCTGGGATTACAGGCGTGATCTCTTTTAATCTTCCTAATGATCAAATGAGATAAATGAGATGGATACTATTATTACCACCTTTTTTTCTTTTTTTTTTTTGAGACAGAGCCTCACTCTGTTGCCCAGGCTGGAGTGCAGTGGCACAATCTCTGCTCACTATAACCTCCACCGCCCGGGTTCAATCGATTCTTCTGCCTCAGCCTCCCAAGTAGCTGGGACTACAGGTGCGTGCCACCATACCTGGCTAATTTTTTGTGTTTTTAGTAGAGATGGAGTTTCACCATGTTAGCCAGGATGGGTTCGATCTCCTGACCTCATGATCTGCCTGCCTTGGCCTCCCAAAGTGCTGGGATTACAAGCATTAGCCACCATGCCCAACCTATTGCCACCTTTTTACAGAAAAGATTCCAAGGCAGAGAAAGCTTCCATTGCATTTACAGTGAATACATAAATAAGTGGTTGTGGTCAAGGCAAGATTTTTTTTTTCAGACAGGGTCTTTCTTTGTCACCCAGGCTGGAGTGCAGTGGCATCATCTCTGCTCCCTGCAATCGTCACCTCCTGGGCTCAAGAGATCCTCCCACCTCAGCTTCCCGAGCAGCTGGGACGTCAGGCATACACCACCATGTCCAGCTAATTTTGAGTTTTTTTTTTTTGTAGAGACAGGGTTTTGCTACGTAGCACAGTCTGGTCTCAAACTCCTGGGCTCAAGTGATCCTTCCCCTTCAGCCTCCCAAAGTGCTGGGATTACAGCACCTCGCCTGGCCGAGGCAGGATTTTTAACTAGGCAGTCTGGTTACAGAACCCACATTATTCACCAAAATACTCTACTGCCTCCTAGTGTTTATTTAATTTTGTAAAAGATTTTTTTGCAGGCCAGGCACAGTGGCTCACACCTGTAATCCTAGCTAGCACTTAGGGAGGCTGAGGCGGGTAGATCACCTGAGGTCAGGAGTTTGAGACCAGCCTGGCCAGCATGGTGAAACCCTGTCTCTAATAAAAATATACAAAATTAGCATGGTGTTGTAGTGGGCATCTGTAATCCCAGCTACTCGGGAGGCTGAGACAGGAGAATCGCTTGAACTTGGGAAATGGAGGTTGCAGTGAGCCAAAATTGTGCCCTTGCACTCCAGCCTGGGCAACAAGAGTAAAACTTCATCTCAAAAAGATATATATATACTTTTTTGCAGAGATGGTCTTGCCTTGTTGCCCAGGCTGGTCTCAAACTCCTGGCCTCAAGGGATCCTCTCACCTCAGCCTCCCAAAGTGCTGGGATTATATTGTTTTGTTTTATTTTGTTTTTTGAGACAGTATCTTGTCTGTCGCCCAGGCTGGAGTGCACTGGAGTGATAGATCACTGTAACCTCTGCCTGCCAGGTTCCAGCTATTCTCCTGCCTCAGCCTCCCAAACAGCTTGGATTACAGGCACATGCCACCAAGTCCAGCTAATTTTTGTATTTTTAGTAGAAATAGGGTTTCGCCATTTTGGCAAAGCTAGTCTTGAACTCCTGACCTCAGGTGATCCACCTGCCTTGGCCTCCAAAAGTGCTAGGATTACAGGCGTGAGCCACCGCACCCAGCCACCTTAGTAGTTTTGTTTGTTTCTTTTGAGTTAAAGTTTTGCTCTTGTCACCCAGGGTGGAGTGCAGTGGCATAATCTCGGCTCACTGCAACCTCTGCCTCCTGGGTTTAAGTGATTCTCCTACCTCAGCCTCCCAAGTAGCTGGGATTACAGGCACTCGTCACCATGCCCAGCTAATTTTTATGTTTTTAGTAGAGACAGCGTTTCACCATGTTGGCCAACCTCGTCTCTAACTCCTGATCTCAAGTGATCCCCCCCACCACCTCAGCCTCCCAAAGTGCTGGGATTACAGGCATGAGTCACTGCGCCCAGCCTGCTCCATTTGTTAAGTGGGATTTGTGAATTATTTCAGGACAGGCTTCCAAAAATGAATTGAAAACAATATTTACAATCTGTAAATTTTTTGTAGTTGTTGAGATAGGGTCTCACTCTGTCACCCAGGCTGGAGTGCAGTGTCGCGATCATGGCTCACCGCAGCCTTGACCTTCCCAAGCTCAGGTAATCCTCCCACTTCAGTTTTTGTATTTTTAGTAGAGAGAGATTTTGCCATGTTGCCCAGGCTGATCTTGAACTCCTGGTCTCAGGCGATTCATTCACCTCAGCCTCCCAGAATGCTAGGATTACAAGCATGGGCCACCACACCTGGCCAAGGATCCGTTAATTTTATTTTATTTATTTATATTTTTTGAGATAGAGTTTCACTCTTGTCACACAGCTGGAGTGCAGTGGTGCGATCTCGGCTCACTGCAACCTCTGCCTCCCGGATTCAAGCCATTCTCCTGCCTCAGCCTCCTGAGTAGCTGGGATTACAGACGCCCACCACCACCCCTGGCTAATTTTTTTATTTTTAGTAGAAACGGGGTTTCACTATGTTGTTCAGGCTGGTCTCAAGCCACTGACCTCATGTATTCCACGTGCCTCTGCCTCCCAAAGTGCTGGGATTACAGGCATGGGCCACCGCGCCCAGCCTGTACATTTTTTTTAACTCACCATGTGTAGCGTACAATTTATGAGTTTTGACAATGCAAATACATATAATTGTGTAATCACCACTGAAACCAAGATACAGAAGATTCCCATTACCTAAAAAAATTCCCCGTCCCCCTTTGTAGTCAATCCTTCTCCCACTTCTAGCCTCTGGCAATCAGTGTTGTGTTTTCTACACTGATAGTTTTGCCTTTTTCAGTACATCATGTAAATGAAATCATACAGTAGATAGTCTTTTGAGTCTGATTTCTTTGACTTAGCACAATGCACTTGACATTCATTTATACTATGGTATCAATAAAAAGTCTTTTTATTGCTATGTAGTATTCTCTGGTATAGATGTACCTCAATTTGTTTACCCATTAACCAGTTGAAAGACATTGGGTTGTTTCTTATTTTTTGGTGATTATGAATAAAGCTGCCATAAACATTTGTGCACATGTTTTGTGTGAACATGAGCTTTTCTTTCTCTCTCTCTCT
>PVKP010023275.1:0-36482 GCA_004027715.1 Plecturocebus donacophilus | reverse complement strand
GGCTTGTTGGTGATGAAGTTTTTTCTGTTTCTTAGTTTTCCTTCGGGGGGCGCCCCTTCCCCACAGAGCTGGGCCTTCCCGGGTTCAGCTGTGCTTCTCAGTCCTCAGCGCTTCCAATTGTTGTTCTCCTTGTGGGGATGGGACCAGCCGCGCCCGACCAAAAGGGCACCACCCAGTCCCGCACACTCCGCACCGAGAAGCGCCGCGCTGGCCAAAAGTCGCCAAAAGATTCCCTCGCCGGGAATCTCCCAGTCTGTGGGCATCAAAAATTCGTCTGTAATTGTGGCATCCACTCGCTCTCTGCGCCCTCACCGCGAGCCACAATCCCGAGCTGCTGCTACGCGGCCATCTTGGATCTCTCTCCGAATTTTTTTTTTTAGACTAAGTCTCGCTCTTATCCTCCAGGCTAGAGTGCAATGGCACAATCGGCTCACTGCAACCTCCCTCTCCCAGGTTCAAGTGCCTCTCCTGCCTCAGCCTCCTGAGTAGCTGGAATTACAGGCGCACACCACCACACCTGACTAATTTTTTTTTTTTTGTATTTTTAGTAGAGACGGGGTTCACCATATTAGCCAGGCTGGTTTCGAACTCCTGACCTCAGGTGATCTGCCCGCCTCGACCTCCCAAAGCGCTGGGATTACAGGCGTGAGTCACTGCACCTGGCCAGAGGTGAATTTTATTGTATGTAAATTATATTTCAATAAACCTGATGGAATAAACAGTGCTTAGCACATCATAAGTGCTAAACATTTAATAAAGCAAATATTTCAAAGCATAGAAAAATTATAGATATATAAAGCCAAAACATTACCAGGAATTATCTCTAAGTGGCAAGATTATTATAATTTTTAATTCCTTCTTTGTGTTTTCTGCATATAAAATAGTTAAATATATATATATATATAAATTGATAAACTAATTCTAAAATTCATATGGAAATGCAAAGAAACTAGAATGGCCAAAACAACTTTTGAAGAAGAATAAAGTTGGAAGACAAACACCATCTGATTTTAACACTTATTATAAAGTTATAGTAATCAAGACAGTATGATGTTGGTATAAAGACAGACAAACATCAATGGAACATAACTGAGAGTCAGAAATATAGCCACATTTAAATGGAAAAGTGATTTTCAACAAAGGCATAAAGGCAATGCAGTGCATAAAAGGATAGTCTTGGCCAGGTGCAGTGGCTCACACCTGTAATCCCAGCACTTCGGGAGGCTGAGACAGGAGGATTGCTTAAGCTCAGGAGTTTAAGACAAACCGGGGTTACATGGTGAAACCCAGTCTCTACAAAAATACAAAAGTTAGCCAGGCGTGGTGGTGCACGCCTATAGTCCCAACTACTCAGAAGGCTGAGGTGGGAGGATCACTTGAACCTGCGAAGTCAAGGCTACAGTGAGCCATGTTTGTGCTACTGCACTCCAGCCTCCAGCCTGAGCAACAAAGCAACACACTGCCTCAAAAAAGCAAAACAAAAATGATAGTCTTTTTCAACAAATGGTACCAGAACATATCCATAAGCAGAAAAGTAAACTATACTTTGCACCATATATAAAATATAACTTCAGTGGACTCTAGACCTAAATGTAAAATCTAAAACTGTGAAACATCTAGAGGAAAGCCTTTTTGACCATGGAGCAGGCAAAAATTTCTTAGATATAACACCAAAAGCATGATCCATAATAGAACAAATTGGTAAGTTGGCCAACATGGTGAAACCCCGACTCTACTAAAAATACCAAAATTAGCTGGGTGTGGTTGTGTGCACCTGTTATCCCAGCTACTTGGGAGGCTGAAGCACAAGAATCACTTGAACCCGGGAGGCAGATGCTGCAGTGAGCCGAGATCATGCCACTGCACTCGAGCCCAGGCAACAAGAGCAAAACTTCATCTCAAAACACACAAAAAAACCTTAATAAAGCCAGGTACAGTAGTTCACAACTGTAATCCCAGAACTTTCCAAAGCCAAGGCAGGATGATTCTTTGAAGCCAGAAGTTTGAGACCAGCCTGGGTAATATAGCAAGATCCCATCTCCACAAAAAATTAAAAGGTAAATTAAAAATGAGCTGGGCAGAGTGGTATGCACCTGTATTCTCAGCTAATTGGGAGGCTGAAATGGAACGATCACTTGAGTCCAGGAGGTCAAGACCAACTTGGGCAACATACCAAGACCCCTTCTCTACAAAAATTTTTAAAAATTAGCTGAGTGTGGTGGTGCACGCTTGGTAACCCTAGCTACTAGGGAGGCTAAGGTGGGGATTGCTTCAGCTCTGGAGTTTGAGACTGCAGTGAGCCATGATCTTGCTACTGCACTCCAGCCTAGGTGACAGAAAGAGACCCTGTCTCTAAGAAACTTTTATTTAATAAGAAAATAGCAGCCTAAGAAAATGAATAAAAGATCTCTGATTCCACTAACTATTAGAACAGCTAAAATAAAAAAGACCGACCATACCAAGTGTTGGCAAGGATGTGGAGGAACTGAAATTCTCATACACAGCTGATAAGAACTTAAATGGTACAACAACCAAACACTTAGAAAAACATCTGGACAATTTCTTAAAAAGTTAAACATACGGCCAGGCGCAGTGGCTCACACCTGTAATCTTAGCACTTTGGGAGGCCGAGGCAGGTAGATCACAAGGTCAGAAGTTTGAGATGAGCCTGATCAACATGGTGAAACCCTGTCTCTACTAAAGATACAAAAAATTAGCCCGGCGTGGTGGCGGTGGATGCCTATAATCCCAGCTGCTAGGGAGGTTGAGTTAGGAGAATTGCTTGAACCTGGGAGGCGGAGGTTGCAGTGAGCCGAGATAGCACCATTACACTCTAGCCTAGGCAACAGGGTGAGACTCTGTCTCAAAAAACAAAAGAAAGAAAAAAAAAGTTAAACATTCAGATATTGTACAATCCAGTCATTCCACTCCTAGGTATTTGCCCAGAGAAATGAAAGTGTCCACACAAAGACTTATTCATCAATGCTCATACCAGCTTTATTTGTAATAGCCTAAAACTGGAAACAACCGAAATGTCCATTACCAGGTGACCGGATGAAAGAACTGTGTTATATCTATACATTGGAATATTACTCAGCATTGTAAAGGAATGAAGTATTGCTACATGCTGCAACAGGGATGAATCTCCGAATAATAATACTGAGAGAAAGAAGCCAGATGAAAAAGAATATACGCTGTTTGAGTCCATTTATATAAAACTCTAAAAAATTCAAACTATAGTGACAAAAAGCAGATCAGTGATTTCCTGGGGGTAGGGATATTCGGATAGGGGGAATGGGAAAGGGGCAGAAGGAAGGATTACATAAGAGGAAAGTTTTAGGGTGATGGAAAAATTCACTTACTTGATTGTAGTGATGGTTTCAAGCGCGTATAAATATATCAAAACTTACCACGTGGTACACTTTAAATATGTGCAGTTTGTCATAAGCCAATTATACATCAATAAAGCTGTTAAAAATAGTTGATTGCTTTTACAAGGCAGAAATATGAGAATAAGGGCATTGTATTTTATCATGCATTTTAATATTTCATTACTGTGTAGCCCTACTTAATTATTCATATACTGCTTAGAAAACTTTGTGATGTACAGATTATGGGTGTGAAGCTGCCTGAGTTCGATTTTGTGGTCAGTTCTATGCAATTTTATATATCAGTCCACTGGCCAGGAATGTAATCCTTTATTAATACATTGTTTCTATGGGAAAATCAGAATTGGCTGATGTGACATTTACATAGCTCCCTCCGTCTGCCCTGGGCTTTCTCTTCTCAAATCCATCTTACACATTGTTGCTAGACCTACCTTTTTTAAAGAAATCAGCCCAAGTGGGGTGGCTCACACCTGTAACTCTAGCACTTTAGGAGGCCAAGGTGGGAGGATCACTTGAGACCAGGAGTTCAAGAGCAGCCTGAGCAACACAGCGAGCCCCGTCTCTACAAACATTTTTAAAATGAGCTGGGTGTGGTAGCGCACACGTATAGTCCCAGATACTTGAGAGGATAAGGTGGGAAGATCACCTGAGGCCAGGTGGTCGAGGCTGCAGTGAGCTATGATCAGGGCACTCACTCCAGCCTGGGTGACAGAGTGAGTGAGATTCTATCTCAAAAAAAAAAAGAGAAAAAACTCAGATCGTGCTCCTTCTTTGTCAAGGCTTTGAGTGGTTCCAAATGGTAAAGTCTAAATCTGTAGCAGGATGTTCAAGTTCCCTTACTACCGTCCCATCTCCCTCACAGTCCTGTCTCTCAGGACCTCACCCCCTCCTTATGTCTCTGGACCTTTAACCAGGTGCTTTCACCCCTTCGAGATTTTGCTTAAACGGCCCAACTGTCAAGTACATTCTCCCCTTTCACATTACTTGTGCATATGGAAAATTCTCCGACCCTTCAAGACTCATTTCAAATATCATCCCCTATTGGAAGACTTCCCAGATTTCTCCCAGAAAGAATTAAGTAATCACTATTTTCATGGCACTCCCATGGCATCTTGCCCATACCCATACTAGAGCACTTATTCCATTGAATTGTAATAATTAAAGTGCAACTACATTAGATTTAATGCTCAGCTGCTATAACAAGAAAATCCCCAAATACCAGTGGTTTGACCAAGTTCATCTCTCTCTTGCATACAAGTCCTCACTGACAGGCTTTCAGCTCTGCAATGTTGTCGAGGTCTAAGCTCCTTCCATGGTTAAGCGTGCCTCTCCAACAGTCCACCTTCCAGTAGTCAGGACAGGGGAAGGGGACCATGCCTCCTGCATTTTTATGGCACGATCCAGAACTTGTACCATCACTTGATTCACATCCCATTGGCTAGAACTTAGTTACAGCCACATATGACTGCAAAGGAGACGGGAGAATGCATTTTATCTGGTGTTCATGAGTTTCACTACAAGTCAGGTGCTGCACTACTCTGAAAGGCAAGAGAAAAGTGGATCTGGGGGTACATTATCAGCCTCTGCCACAGTTCACTGATTTAGCCACCCAACTATCTGTGGCCACTTTTCTGTTCACACACAAAACTCGAACACTACCTTCGGAGGAAAACCATCTCAAGTCCCACACTGTCCTGTGCCCTACACCTCAGTCAGGGCCGGAAGTGGCTACCTGTGGCCTGGAGATCAGCACACTGAAAGACATGTCATCTGCCCCCACCCTCCCCTAACACACAATGCTGGAACATGGTGGGATGGAATGACAGAACAGGAGCCACATACCACAGTGAAAAAACATCTCTCATTTGGAAAATTAAACAATGGGAACTGCACAGATGGCCCGGTCTATAGCAATTACCAAATAATGCCAGTTAGAAATTATAAAGACTCTTTGCTCTTCCATTATCTGGAAGTCACTCCCTTGTCCAGCGTCTTCTTTCGCCCCTGGATTTGTCCTCTGGGAGGCTCTCATTGGGTTACCACCCTACATCTGAATCTGGCATTGGAGAACATACTTCTTTCAGGCTTCCAAACTATTTGCTTCTAGTCAGTTTCATGTGCAGGTAACTCCAGCCAAAGGTCTTGTCTTGACAGAGTTTGCCAGCCTGAAAACTTTGGTTCTATTTTTACTGGCCTCTGGGCTCTGCCCAGACCCCTCTCTCAGCTGAAAAGCTGTTATCTTCAAGCCATCTGAGACAATAGGCTTGGGTGGAAGGGAACACTCTTAATCTGATCTTGGCTGCTGGCTTGTTCCCATTGACTGGTAGAGAATTCTTAACTGGTAAAGCCTGAGAATGGCTCAGGGCCATGGTCATACCTCCCACTAAGGCTATCTTTGCAGCGCCAAGTTAGGTCGCTAACTTAGCTTCCATTTGGGATCTAGAAGGCATTGGGTCTTCTAACTCTTCAAAGCTCCAAATTCTCAGACTCCCAGTCAACTTAGATTACAGGCAGCAGGCAGAGGGGTTCTCTTAGCAGAACTATATTCCCTTCCCTCTCTTCTTGCAGACTGGCCAGGTTTAACCCTACTGCATTCACCTCTCTTTTCCAGGAATTTGCTGAAAGCAGCAAGTAGTCGGTACTCACTGAATCTCAAGTTGTCCTAGAGTTACAGACTCAGAGATCATGTGGTCTCCCTGCCAAAGGACCACAGATGACAGTTTTACTGAGTCTTTTGCCAGAGCACAATGAGGGTCACCCACTTTCCAGTCTGCAATATCTGTGTCTTCTGCACCTGCCTTTTGTAGAATATCTGAGGCAGGTCTCAATCAATTTAAAAAGTTTATTTTCCCAAGGTTAAGGATGCATCCATGACTCAGCCTCAGGAGTTCCTGACAACATGTGCCCAAGGTGGTCAGGAACAGCTTGCTTTTATACATTTTAGGGAGATATGAGACACCAATCAATATATGTAACGTGTACATTGGCTTGGTCTGGAAAGGCGGGACAATTTGAACCAGGCAGGCTTCTAGGTCATAGGTAGATTTAAAGATTTTCTGATTGGCAATTGGTTGGAAGAGTTTTTGTCAATAGAAAGGAATGTCTGAGTTTCAATAAGGAGTTGTGGGTACCAAGGTTTTACCATGTAGATGAAGCCTCCAGGCAGCAGGCTTCAGAGAGAATAGACTGTAAATGTTTCTTATCAAACTTGAAGAGTCTGTTCTAGCAGTAATTCCAAAAGGGAGAAGGTTCGTGAGACATGTCCGGCCTCTCCTTCCCGTCATGGCCCGAACTAGTTTTTCAGGTTCGCTTTGGAATACCCTTGGCTGAGAGGAGAGGTCGATTCACATGGTTGAGAGGCCTTAGAATTTTATTTTCCATGTACACTGTGAGGCCAGTGTCATGTATATGAGACTCTCTTATGACAGTACTCTACTTTCAGTTACACTAAATTGGTTGTGGAATGGATTGTGGCAGCGATACCTGGAAGCCCAAACATGACAGCAGCTTAAACAAGAGAGTTTATTTCTCTGCCATAGAGAGCTGAACTGGTGTGATGGTTCTACTGTGCGAAGTCTTCAGGGCTCTGGGATTCTTTTGTCTTGAATCTCCACCATCCAGAATGTTGTCCTCAGCCACAGGTTCCAACATGATTCACCCCTAAATTCTCATTCCGTGAACAGGAAGGGGGAAAGACACAGGGAAATGTGAAATCTGGAAGTTGTATATGTCCCTTCTGTTCATGTCTGCTGTGTCGGAATGTGTCTTCCAAAATTAATATGTTGAAACTTAATTGCCAATGTGATTGTATTAGAAAGGGAAGCCTTTGGGAGGTGGTTAGGTCATAAGGGCAGAGTCCTTATGAACGGGATTAGTGACTGACCTGGTTTGGATGTTTTGTTTCCTCCAAATCTCATGTTGAAATGAGACCTCCAATATTAGGGGTGGGCCTAGTAAGAGGTGTTTGGGTCATGAGGGCAGATCCCTCATGAATGGCTGGATACCCTCCCTATGGTAATGAGTGAGTTCTTGCTATGAGAGTTCCTCTGAGAGCTGATTGTTTTAAAAAGCTGGCTCCTCCTCCTCTCTCTCTCTTGCTCCCTGTCTTGTCATGAGACACATTGGCTTCCCCTTTTCCATCTGCCATGACTATAAACTTTCTACGGCTTCATCAGAAGCTGAGCAGATGCTGGTGCCATGCCCGTACAGCCCACAGAACTATGAGCCAAATTAAACCTCTTTTCTTTATAAGTTACACAGCCTCAGTATTCCTTTATAGCAACAATACAGTAACCTTACAAAAGAGGTTGAAGGGAGCACCCTAGTCCCTTTCTTTGGCCCTTCTACTGTCTGAGGACACAGTAAGAAGGTGCCATCTTAAGAGCAGAGAGCAGCACTTACCAGATGCTACATCTGCCAGTGGGACTTCCCAGCCTCCAGAACTGTGAGAAATTACATTTCTATTGTTTATAAATTACCCAGACTTAGGCGTTTTGTTATAGCAGCCTGAACAGACTAAGACAACCTCCCTCTGGCTGAAACTTGGTCACAGGACTACTCTTTGGCTGCAAGGGAGATCATGAAATGTAGTCCTTATTCTGGGCTGCCATGTGCCCAGCTAAAAACATGAAGTTTTAGCCAATGAGAAAAAGGGAGAGAAAAGGGTGTAGAGGGATAATCAGTCACACCTGCTACAGTCTGTCTCCTCTTGAAAGAACTGTTTGAGGGGCAAGGACCACATCTTACCATTTGTTATAGGCCCAGCCACATGCCCAGAAGGGTAGGTGACCACATATGTTCAACTTCCATTTTCTCAGACCATAACTCAATTCCATGATAAGGGACATTTGTAGTGCAACTTGTGTCTAAAACATCCTTTATCTATTTAACGATGTCTCTGAATTTCACGTCGTCAAGCTCTCTGGTTTTGTGGAATTGCCTTCCATTTTCCAACATCCCTGAGGGTTCTCTGGGGTGAGCGTTTCAGTTCAATGGGCTCTGCAAGGTCACTTTGCTCCTCGTGCTGGCTCTCAGCCATGTGCCTGCTTTCCCCTCTCTTAACTGCCTCTCTCTAAGCTGATGCCCGTCTCTCTTTCATCCCTCCCAATGAACCACACACCCAAGGCTCTTGTGTGTGGCAGACATTTGATCGAGTTCAAGAGGAATGGAGGGTGATTATAACACAAGGTCGAAAACGACTTCAAGAACACATATCAGGTCCTCAAAATGTGTTGGGCATTCTCCACCACAGGGACCCTCTCATTGGCAGTGCTTCTCCCCTGGTCCTTACTCTGCCCCACACACATTCTTCAGGCATCCCTCTGTCTCCTGATGCAGGATCTCTCTCTGTTCTCATCCATTCCTTGTGCCTTAATAATGTCCCTGAGCCGCACCACAGCATCAACATTCCTTTTGCTTTATCATGCCCAACTGTTCAGGTCTTGCTTTATCTCAGCCTCCATATTCAGAAGCCCTCAGTTCTCTAAACCCTAGACCCATCACTGTTTCTCTAGGCAGAAGGCTGTCAAGGCCTGAGATGAACGATGTTCTTCCCAAGGAAGGCAGAGGAGGCGACTGTCCATTTGATTTTTAAATAGTGACTCTATGCTCTTTGTTCTGCAAGTACAGGATCTCATTTGGTTCTCAAAACCACCCTAGAGGAGATGGGAGGCAGCTGAGGCCCAGAGATGTGAAGCCACCTGCCCAAGGCCATACAGCGCGTAGGAGGCAGCACAGGCTGCTCTCCAATGCCCCTGCTCTCAAGAGGAGCAACCCGCGTTATCTTGGGCCATCTCTGAGTGCTCTGTGACATAAAACTTATTTTCTCTCCCTCCCACTCCTCACCAGGCTGGGCCCACGACAGCCCCATGCAGGGCACACCTGCCCTGCCAACACTGCTCAGGGCAAACTCGGCTCTAGGGTGCTCTCCTTGGACGCATCCCACTTAACAGCCCTCCGAACACACCCACATGGACTCCAGCCTCAGATTCCCAAATGTCCTGCCCCCGCCCCCACCCCCACTTGCAGGGCCGGGTCAGTCCCCACTGGAGGGTGGGAGGGGAGGTGGGGGTACAGAGGAGGGAAGGGGAGAGGCTGGGGGAAGGGCTGGAATTGAATGGCTGCTTTCTTCTCAGAGGCTTCCCCCACCTCCAAGTGGTCACTGATTAACCCTCCAGACCAGATAAACCCTTCATGGGAGGAAAAAAATGTGTGTTTATCCTGGGTCATAAAACATCAATATTGACTTCTCACAGGTAAAGCCCCAGGGGAAGAGGAGGTGGGGACTGTGGGAGCAGGCCCGCCTGAGACACACTTGCCTGACACCCAGAGGCCAGCACACTCATTCTCCTTCCCTATGGAGAAGAAGCCAGGTTCCCACCCCGCCTCCACCTCAAAGGCTTGCCCTGAGTCAGAGGCCTGGCCTTGCTGGGCCGCTTTGCAACGCGCTGCTGCATGCAGCCCATTCCCCTTCCTGCACTGCCCCTCTGCGCTGCTCCCTGAAGACAACAGTTGTACAGGACCCAGGTCAGGAGTCTGACTCTGCTCTGCTGTTTCCCGACTCCTGGACTTGGACAAGTGGCATGATTTGTGCCTCAGTTTCCTCATTTATGAAATGGCCATAGTAATAGCATCCGGCTCTCACCACTGTTTAGGATGATCAAACAAGATCACGTATGCTTATAGGAAGCACTAGAGCTGGTCGTCCTCTAAACAGCATCGCTCTCTCTGCTCTCCTCCTCTACCTCCTGCCTCTTGATACACATCCCTTTATGGACCTTCCTCCTTGCTCTTGGCTGAGGCCTCCCTGATGGAGTGGACAAGGCCATATTCACAGAGGGCCAGAAACCAGAGGTGGTCCTGCCAGGGCTCAAGGGTGGCAGGGGTGTCTCTCATCCCTCTTCCCTCTGGCCCAGAATGAATCAGCTCTCCTAACACCCTCTTGGGCTGGCATTTTCCATCAGAGGACCTGAGGAGGGTATCTGTGGCCATGTGCTTCTCTGGGTGGGGCCACCAGGTCTAAGAGTGCAGCTACACACAGCTAGGGACCCTCACACCTTCATTCTGGGGTCCTCTCTCTGTCCTCCATCTCCTTCCTTTTCAGTGTGAAGGTGTTTCTCCCGCTCCTCCCCATTCTTCCGAGGGTGAGGATGAGGATGTTCTCCACTCAGAATCTCCAGCCACCCTGGGGTGGGCACTTTCTACCACATTTAATCTTGGCTTGGGGAGCAGTGGGGGAGGCGTCTGGGGCTCCTTGATCCTTACCCAAGGCCAGCGCCCTCCACTCCTCTGGTCCCAGGTGAGCCCCACCTGATGCCCTGGGAGGCCCAGGCCCCAGCCCCACGTGCCCTTCATCCAGCTGGACAGAGGGGCCTGTCCCTGGGTACCCAGTCAATAATTAACACTGAGCAAACTCGGGCCATGGCCAGGCCTCCCAGCAGGGTCAGGAGCAGACAAAAGGCCTCCTGTCTGGCTGAGCTGCCATCTTGGTGGAGGGTTACTGGCCCTCCAGTCACCCCAGAGTGACAAACAGCCCCATCTCCATCAGGGAACTGCAACAGCTGCTACCAAGCAAGGAACTGGTGACACTGGGCCCTGGAGGACAAACAAGGGCGGGTGGGCAGTCACATGCCTGTTTCTAAGCCCCAGCTTCATGTCTGTGAGCAAGCCTAAGACAGAGGCTGGTGGGTTGAGGGTCCACTGTGGGGCTCCTCAAGCTAGGGGGCCTCTGTAACTTGGCTCACGTGGGGTGGCTCCCCACAGACCTCCCCTATCCCTCTGCAAGCAGCTCTCAGCTCCCTTTCCCTTCTTCCCGCTCTCCTACCTCTCCTACCCTTCCTTCCTTACGACATCTCGAGTGTCTTCTGTGTGCCAGGCACTTAGTGTCCTGCCATCTCTCCCCATCCCCCAAGCCTTCCACTCCTTCTTGGTGCCTTTGCTTACAATGTTCTCATAATCTGGGAACCTGTCCTTTTTCTCCATCTAAGAATCTCCTTCCTCCTCCAAGAAGTCCACCTGGAGCCCTTTCTGACCCCATCCACCTGGCTCCTCCCACATGGCATGGCTGCTCCTCTGTGGCTTCACATCTCATTGGGCATGCGCGCTGCCTCCGCAACTGCATGGGAAGCTCCTTGTGGGCTGGGAGCATCGACTCCCTACCCCACCATGCTCAAGGGGCCATGTTAGTAGTTTATCGGCAATGCCACAATCAGCCACAAATTAGGCAAGAAGTTCTAATACTTTCTTGCAGAATAGCAACTCGGAAGACAACTTCTACACCGGTCAGAAAATTCCAGATACACAACAGTTCCCAAAGTCAGCCTTACCAGGCGGACTTCCCTCCAACTGGCTGCCCAAGATGTCTGCGAACTCATCACCCTCCCTTTCCGCTCCTGCCCCCAGCCAGTATGCTCCCTGGTTTTGGAGCAGACAAGGAAATTTCTGGCTGCCTCCTGATCCAGCCCTAAGTGCAGTCCCCACAGCCCCCCAGCCCTTCTTCCTGTGGCAGCCCCATGCTCACTGCCAGAACCCCGGCATTCTTGCCCCAGCAGCGGCAGAGCAGCTGCCAGTGTCGGCCTCTTCTTACCTGGCCCTCCCTCCTCAAACACACACTCAGCTCTCCCCTTGGCTCACACTTCCTCCCTGTCAGCCTCCTCGGCATCAACTCACCTGTCTCTGCCCAGGTGTGCTTTGAAATAAGAGTTCACAGTCAACACAAACTCACTACCGTCTACGCTACACTGACCACCTACAAGTTCAAGCAGAACCAGAGCTCATTCCAGGGAAGGCATCCCGTCCCCAGGAAGACTAAGGGTGACAAGTTGGCTTTTTATTTCAGGTGAAATTGAACTGAGATGTAGGGACCCGCAACACCTCCCAGCCATGACCAGCTGAGGGGAGGAAATGAGTGACAACTTGGGGGCTGGCAGGGTCAGAGTTCAGGGTCTTCCGAGGGTGAGGATGAGGATGTTCTCCACTCAGAATCTCCAGCCACCCTGGGGTGGGCACTTTCTACCACATTTAATCTTGGCTTGGGGAGCAGTGGGGGAGGCGTCTGGGGCTCCTTGATCCTTACCCAAGGCCAGGGGAACAGACCCCTCTGTGCTACCAGGCAGCCCTTCTCCAAAGTATTCTGCCCTGTTGTCTCATACATATGCTCATTCTTATCAAAGCAGCGACACCAAGTTAGAGTCTACAAATGATGGCAGGTGTCCCTAGAGAGCGCAGGACCTGGGGAGAAGGGCAGGCTGGGAGCCTCGGGTCCTGAGCTGAGCAATGGCCTCTCTGGATCAGCCACCACTCACACCAGCCAGACCCTTTCCTTCCCTCTATCCCTAAGACTCCACCCTAGAGACTATGAAAGTTTCCTTCCTGACCCCTCCAGCCCTCACCTGCTCCTTCAGAGAGGGTCCTGTGGTGGGCGCCCTCCGCTTCCATGCCCCACCGCCCCCACCAGCCACCCCCAACTCAGCACCCTACCTAGGCCTGCTCTGTCATCACCAGCCAACACAGATCTGTCCAACTGGCAAGGGGGACAGTCCCCTCCTTTGTGACAAGTGTGGATCCCAGCCCCAAGAACAAGAAAGGAAGAAGTGGGGAGAGAAGGAGAATGAGCAGGGCTGGGAGGCACAGTGGGACTTCCCCAGCCTCTCAGGTTTTCCTTCCTGATGCAAGATGAGAGACTGAGAGGTGCTAGGCAGGTTCCCCAAGAGCTGGTGTCATTTATTTTGTCATTCGTTAGTATTCATTATGGATATTAGCATCCATAGCAAATATTCCTAGGAGACGGACTTGGCTCATGCCTGTAATCCCAACACACTGGGAGTCTGAGGCAAGAGGATTGTTTGAGCCCAGGAGTTCGAGACCAGCCTGGGCAATACGGTAAGACCCCGTTTCTTCCTTTCCTTTCTTCCTTCCTCCCTCCCTCCCTTCTCTCCTCCCTCCTGCAAGGCCTTCCAAAGCCTTCTGGAACTTGTTCATCTCTCCCTGTCCCTGCTTCTCTGCATGCGTAACCTGGGTTACTGCTTTTCTTTTTTTGTTTGTTTGTTTGAGACAGGGTCTCACTCTGTTGCCCAGGCTGGAGTGCAATGGCACAGTCTCGGCTCACTGCAACCTCCACCTCCTGGGTTCAAGTGATCCTCCCACCTCAGCCTCCAGAGTAGATGTGACTACAGGCATGCGCCAACACACCTGGCTAATTTTTGCGGGGTTTTTTTTCTTCTTTTTTTGGTATGTTTTGTATTTTCTGTAGAGACAGGGTGGGAGAATCGCTTGGGCCTGGGAGGTGAAGGCTGCAGTGAGTCATAATCGCGCCACTGCACTCCAGCCTGGGTGACAGAGGGAGACACTCCCAGAACCCCTCCGCGACAAACCCCAGCTCGGGGCACTGAGCACCTCCTGAAGGCACAGGATGTAGGCAAACCCTGGGAGCGGGGCTGCTGAGAGACGCCCCCAAGTGCCCAGCCACAACCGAACGCCCGCTGGGCTGGGCCCGGAGTGCCCTCACCCGGTGGGGGTGCCTCGGAGAGAACCAGCTCACCAGACCCTCTCTGGGACCCCAGCGGAAAGCAGGAATGGAGGGCCGAGGAGGACCGGAAGGGAGGAAGGGGCGGGAGTGACTGGAGCGGGGAGACCCTGTGACACCCCCGGCGGGGCGCACGGGACGGGTGCCCCCCCAGCCGCGCCCGTCGCGTCCCGCTCCACCGAGCGCTTCCCAGCCAGGCCCGCACAGGCCCCGAGCCCAATCCCAGCAAGACGGCGCCACCTGCTGCGGGGAGCGGGCAGCGCAGCTCACTCTGTGGTGGGGGTGGGGGAGAGCCTTTGAGGAGGGGTAACTGCCACCCCAGGAGTCACCATCCATCGTCCGCATCACACCTCCCAGGTGGCCAGTGTGCCGTGCTTCCTTCCTCCTCACTTTTCTAGTTCCGCAGAGGGCTCCTCAGGCCCGCCCCGCTGGGCTGCACCCTGCCCGGCTTCCTCCCGGCTCACTGCCCCAGCCCCTGTCCCCTGGCTTCCTGCCGCCCTGTGACCACAGTCTCCTGGGGGGGGCCTCCCCACGCCTGCCAGTTCCGCCCCAGGGCTTCCCCCCTCACAGGCCTCAGCGTCCCCCACAGAAAGGCCAAGATCTGGTAGGCTGAGCAGCTCTCTGGGATGAGGGCGGCAGATTGGGGTTGGGATTCTCTGGGCCAGTCCCGAGCTGGACTGCTGGGGTCAAGTCCTGAACCCAGCCCACGTCAAAGCAGAGGCCTGGGCCCCGCGTAGGATTTGAATTAGATGCTGTATCTGAGATGAGCTGGGCTGAGCTCAGTCTGTAGGTATGACTGGGGGCTGCTAGGCCTTCCAGAAACTTCTAGAACTTGTTCACCTTTCCCTATCCCTACTTCTCTGCATGCATAGCCTGGGTTACTGCTGTCTCCTCCTGGACCCACCCTTTCCAGACCATTCTTCCTCTACTGCCCAGATAATCTTTCTAAACTGTGGAGCTGATCCCTCCACATCGTTGCTTAAATTCCTGCATAATCTCTCTGTTGTCTTCTGGAAGAAATCCAAACCACCCCACCCAGCTAGCAGAGCCACACCTCTCCTGGCCCTTCCAGCTCCATCTCTCAGCACTCTCCCACGTGTGCCTACTAATACCTCGTACCAGGGATACCTCGTGCCTGTCATACCTCTGTGAGCAGCCAGCAGCCCAGGCCTCACCTCCTGACCACCTCAGCCTTCTCCCAGCAAGGTATGCTCCCCATGCACCCACCATACTTCACAGATGTCACCCCTGTACAAGGTATCATCCCTTACTCAACTGCGAGCTTTGCCTCTGTAACCCCAGCACCTGACAGGCATACAGGAATGAATGAATGAATGAATGAATCTGTGGTTAGGGATGACAGTCCAGAAAAATGGCATTCTGACCAAGTGGAAAGCTAGTCCAGCCCTGGATTTCTTGCCTTCCCTCTCCCTCTCCAAGCCCTGTCTCTCCCTTCCTTGCCTCACTTCTAAGTCCCTCCGGAGATCTACCCTGCCTTCCCTCTGGGAGCTCCCTAGCAGCCTCTCTGTACCCACGCCACACTCCCCTGTCACCCAGCAGACAGAAACCAGTCCCCTTCATTGGCCAGGCCCCCGAAGGATTCCCAGTCTAACCAGTTTACAGCTACCAGGCCTCCTTCTGCAGGGAAGAGCCACTCAGGGCAGAACAAGGGAGTGTGAGCTCTTCTGTCCATTCTCAGAAGCCTCTCTGGCTGCCTGACTGGGTGGCTCACTCTGTCCTCAGAAAGCTCACATCACTTAGCTTGGACCTCAGACATCTTGTTTTGCGGTAGGGACTTTACATCTACCCTGCAATACCATAAGCTTTTAGAGAGCCTGGACCACATGGAGAGGTGTGGCTTTCTCTCTCTCTCTGTTTTTTTTTTTTTTGAGACAGAATTTTGCTCTGTTGCCCAGGCTGGAGTGCAGTGGTGCAATCTCGGCTCACTGCAATCTCTGCCTCCCAGAGTAGCTAATTTTTGTATGTTTAGTAGAGATGGGGTTTCACCGTGTTGGCCAGGCTGGTCTAGAACTCCTGACCTCAGGTGATCCACCTGCCTTAGTCTGCCTAAGTTGTTTACAAATGTTTGACCCACAGAGAGACTGTAAGATGAAAGAAGTATATTGTTTTTAGACGTTTTGGAGTAATTTATTATGCTGCAATAGATAATTAATACGGAATATGGTGGTTTTATGATTCTCAACTCCTGGCCAAAGCAAAGCACACAGCAAATCTCAAAGAAAGGTCTCACAAATAGGTTGAAAGTACAAAGCTGGCCAGACAAGCCTGTGCAGACACGTATGTGGTGGAGTTGAAAACCACACACTACAACTCAAACGAGGTGAGTAAAACCTGCGTCTTGCTTGATTTTTCTTGTACTGTTCTTATCTTGATCTAATGAGATACTTCCTGCTGTTGACAGGCAATAAATAAATGAATGAGTGAGAAACAAAACAAAAAGAAAGAAATCTTTAACTTGCCCACCATAGGTTTCTCCATTTCTGTATGTTTAACGAAGCCTCCTTTCAGTAAAATACTCAGGTTTCCAGCATTTTCTTCCCATTCTCTCTTCTGCTAGGCAAGACAATGTCCTAGTGCAGAGAGACATTTGCAGGCCTCATGGTGATGGGAAGAGGAATTCAAGGTTGGTGTGGAGTGCTTTGCATTCTTCCCCACACACGATGGAACAGGGCTGGTCAGGCCTGGTCCCTGGGGCTCCCTGGTGATAGTGGTGGTGCTTGGGGATGGAGGGGGGTATTGCTGAAGTGTGTGGTCCCCGCACAAGGCTAGTGGTGCAGATCCTACCTCTGTGACCTTGATTTCTACCCTTTCCCTGGGACCTAGGACGGCATGGCCGCATTCTACCCCTCCAGAAGAGGCAGTTTCATGAGCCACTTCCTAGATTGCTTCCTCAGACACTTCTAAACCACCTCTTGGGCAGTGCCATATTGTGTTACACCTTCCTCAATTACTGCTCTGCTAACGGACTTCACTGAAATTCCCCACAGCTGTAATCTGAGAGTCAAATTCCACCTACCCCATGCAGTGAGATTTACCCTCAAATGTGCTGGGGTGTCTCCCACACAGCCCTCTGAGGCTCCTCCGGGGTGAGGAACAGAGCTGACTTTTGCTTCCCACCTTTTCTCTTCCTTGAGTCCTCCTGCTCAGTAACTGCGTCTCTCCGTCCCATCCTGCCTTGTCCATCCTGGATGACTTGCTTCAATTCCACCCTACGCTTACTTCCCTGAGCAGTGAACCTTGCCTTAGCCTTCACTCTGAAAGGCCACAGGAGAACGAGAATTATGGGAAGTGAAAATATATCCTTTTACTATTTTATAAGTGTTATTTATTTATGTATTTATTGAGATGGAGCTTCACTCTTATTGCCCAGGCTGGAGTGCAATGGCGCGATCTCGGCTCACTCCTCTGCCTCCCAGGTTCAAGTGATTCTCCTCCATCAGCCTTCTGAGTAGCTGGGGTTACAGCCATGAGCCACCAGGCCTGGCCTTTTTTTTTTTTTTTTTTTTGTATTTTTAGTAGAGACGGGGTTTCACCATGTTGGTCTAGCTGGTCTCAAACTCCTGACCTCAGGGGATCCGCCTGCCTCGGCCTCCCAAGGTGCTGGGATTACAGGCGTGAGCCACGTTACCCGGCCGGCCTATAAGTGTTATTTCTACAACACATGCATACCGGAAGCACACACACATGCATGCAGAGACCTGGAGACAGCTGATTCCAAGACCGCAGACACACTAGACATATACCACAAACACCCTAGGGTGAACTAGGGCCTGCTCAGGGAACCCTTGTCTGTGTCCTCTCAGCATTATCCAGGGGGACCCACCTGCTCCTGAAGCCTCCCGAGGATCCCTTGTTTACTCTCAAGAACAATTGTTCTCACCCCATCTCTCAAAGGCCTTGGGAGTGAGGCCAAGAGGAGGGAGTCTACTTCTAATCAGATCTTCCTGAAGATAAAAAAATAAATAAACAACTGGAGATGGCCCTAGCTGGTGGACTTCTACAGCTTCAACTGCCTTCTGTCCCTGCAGGCTCTTAGATGGGTATCTGGGCTGCAAACACCTTTGTCAGCTGCTCCAGACTCTTACCTGATTTCCCAATGCAGCCATCCCAAACTGACTCATCCTCTTCTCCAGGACAGCGCCTCTCTCCACCAATCCCTCTTCCTCTGGCCCTCTGTTCTAACTACCCCTCCCTCTTAATGGGCAGGGGCTCACCTTCTCCCTCTCACCTGGTCTTCCTGTCTACACCTGCCTCCAACCCCTTATGGCAACCAGGGGACTTGTCTTGATTGGAAAGTGAGTCTTGCGGATTTGCAACCTCAGGATGAAAACCCGTCACCAACTCCCCAGCACCCATAGGATCACACCCTTGGGCAGAGCAGTAAGCTCCGTCCTTCCCTGGCCTGGCCCAAGCACCCTGCACCCGGCTGCAGCCAAGGTGAGCATTGCAGGGCTCCCCACCCAGGTCTGGTGCCCTCTGGCTTTGGCCCTTGCCACGCACAGGGCTGGAATGCTCTAGCTCCCTGCAGTCCTGCTAAACTCATTTTTCAAGATCCTGCCTGAGTCACCTCCCCAGGGAAAACGTCCTTAGTCAGAGTTCATCGTTCCCTTCTTCAAGTTACCCCGGGACCACATTCAAGTTTCTCCCAAGGCACGTCTCCCATCCTCTGCCTGGCTGCAGCACCCTCACCTCTGGCCTGGACTGTTGAAGTTGCCTCCTGACTGCCCCCTGTCCTTGCCCCTGCCCCTTCCAGTCTGCTGTGGACATAATAGCCCAAGTGATCCTTTGAAAATGCCAGTCAAAGACTGGGCATGGTGGCTTACGCCTGTAATCCCAGCGCTTTGGGAGGCTGAGGCGGGTGGATCACCTGAGGTCAGGAGTTGGAGACCAGCCTGGCCAACATGGAGAAACCTCGTCGCTACTAAAACTACAAAAAAATTAGCCGAGCGTGGTGGCGTGTGCCTGTAATCCCAGTTACTCAGAAGGCTGAGGCAGAAGAATTGCTTGAACCCAGGAGGTGAAGGTTGCAGTAAGCCAAAACTGCACCATTGCACTACAGCCTGGGCAACAAGAGAGAAACTCCATCTCAAAAAAAAAAAAAAGGAAAGAAAATGCCAGTCAATACACATCTCTGCTCACAACCCTGCAGCACTTCCCATCTCACTCATGGTCAAAGCTAAAACTGCACAGTGGCCTCCGAGTCCTCCCTGTCTGGCCCCGCTTCCCTTTGGACCTTCACTCCTATCCTCCTTCCTCTATCTGCCGCAGCTGCACCTACCTCCTTGAAGCCCTGAACATACAGGCCCCTCCTCTCTCTGGGCCTTGGCACGTCCCCGGACACCATCCTCGTCTCCCTCACCAGCTTCATGTCTTTGCTGCAGTCTCGCCTTCTCTGGGAAGCCCACCGTCCCTGCCCTGGGCACCAGTGCAACTGGCCCCTACTTCCTGGCCCTCCTCCGCCTGCCCCACTTTTCTCTTTCCATAGCACTCATTGCCCTCTAAACATATTATTTAACTGATTTTTAATTTTTATTTTTTATAGTCCATCTCCCTTGCAAAAGTGGCAGCTTCATTAGGGCAGGTTCTTTGCCTATTTTGTTCACCGGTGGTTCCTATGAGCCCAGCAGGGTGCTGGCACGTGGTGTACATCAGTGACCAAGCAGCCAATCCATCCATTAAAGCTGTTCATTGGTTTTTGTGGGGGCTCCCTCGAGAGTCGGAGGGGGATCCACCTCTGGATCCTCAGGGCTTAGCCAAGGCCCTGGCCACAGTGGGTATGCAAGAAGACCATCTATTGAATAAATTAATGAATGGGACCTTGCTCCATTGGCCAAGCGAGAGACTCAGGGGCTGCACAGGTCAGAGATCCCTCTGCCAAATGATAGCATTGCCAACTTGTTCCCGGACTTCTCACTTGTGCCAGGACTTCACTCTCTCCGGAATCCTGCCTCAACCCCTTCCCCTTGGGTCCAATCCCCACTGCCAGTTTGGAAGGGATTGATATTCATCGTCACTCCAGAGAGGCTGCCTGAATACTGCATAAGACTTGATGGTTTCCGAGACAAGCATGAACTGTGACCAGGGCCAATCCCTTACCCCAAAGATTTGAAGCAAAGTGGTGCAACCTAAGACTGCCAAAGGTGTTCTGGTGGCCTGAACATGGGCATCACGCCAGCCCTGGGCATGGAGGCTGCTGGTGACCCCGATAGGAGGCGCCTTGCCCTTCCTAGGTGTCTTTCTTTCTTTCTTTCTTTCTTTTTTGTACTTTAGGTTCTGGGGTACATGTGCAGACCATGCAGGATTGTTGAATAGTTGTGTGCTTGGCCGGGTGGTTTGCTTCCTCCATCCCCCCATCACCTGTATCTGGCATTTCTCCCCATATTATCCCTTGCCCTTTGTAGATATCTTTCTAAAGACAGGGACTTGATGCTGGGGTTCAGCTCTGAGCTGAGGAGCAGAAACAACCCTACGCGCAGAGCTGGAGCAGTAGGCCACAGGGGCCCGGGGCCTCGCCCACTCACATCGCCTTCCATTTTACCCGCTCCTCGAGGCTCTCAGGGGCTATCAGGAGGCGATCGGGGTGGAATTCAGCACCCTAGGCCCAGGCTGGGTCCAAAGTTTCCCTGAAACTTTAGGGGTTTCAGGCTGTTTTTGGAACCTGGTCACGTGTCCTCTCCTGTAACCTGAGCCCCCTGACACGGCATGAGTCTGCACTACAGCTCTGAGCCACATCTGCTTCTCATTTCCGCCCCAGGAAAACGGCCCAATTTCCAGGAGCCGCTGGCCTAAGCCAAGCCTCGACCCTCTCAGCAGCCAACCCCACTCAGCCCGGCTCCATTACCGAGGTGGACGTTAGGGGGTGGGAGCTGAGACAGCATTAGTGGCAATGGGGTGTAGAGTGGAGCTGGACCGGGGCCAGGAGGTCTGAGTTCTTAGGCTGGCTCTGTCAATACCTTGCTTTGTGTCCATGGGGGAGTCTCTTAACCTCTCTGAGCCTTGACTTTCTCATCATGAAATGTGTTATAACGATGGAGGTACTTTCACATCCATGAAATGTGTTACAGCAATGGAGGTACTATCAGGATTTGGGGACCAAGGTGGCTCCTTGGGGATAAAAACAACAGAATTTTCCCCAAAACAGAACTTAGAGGAGTATAGCCACTGGAGTTGGCCTATGTCAGGAAGACGCCAGAGCCCAGGGCCACTTTCCTATCTGAGCAATGGATCAGGCCCACCCCTGACCCAAACTTTGGTAGAGCTGAGGCCTACGTCTTTGGGGTAGACAAGTCTAACTCCAATTCTAAGCCCTTCACCTATCGATATTTATTCAGCTCTAGTATGTGTCAGGGCCTGGGCAGAGGTGGGGAGACCAATGTGATAAACATAACTTAAGCTCCTTAGGGAGGAGAGGAGCCCACAGGTAAATACAGAAACACAGCACAGCCCAGCATTGGGAGTACACATGGAAGGGGTGAGGCCAGGGGGCAGAAGTAACACATTCTATTTATATTCTTTTAGTGGAGACCCTTAATTTTTAAGACTTTTTTTCTTTTCATTTTTTTTAAGAGATGGGGTCTTGTTATGTTGCCCAGGCTGGTCTCAAACTCTTAGCCTTAAGCAATTCTCCTCCTTCTCCATCCTCACAGCTGGGATTACAGGTATGAGTCCACTGTGCCTGCCCGAGACATTCTTAACTTGATAATTTTTTTATAGCAAACTTCATCCTCCTTCTAAGAAAGACAAGGACTTTAGCACACTCCCTCCAGATACCATCTCCCATTCTCCACAATTCTTTTTTTTGAGACTTAGTCTCGGTCTGTCACTCAGGCCGGAGTGCAGTGGCACAATCTTGGCTCACTGCAACCTCCGTCTCCCAGGTTCAAGCAATTCTCATGCCTCAGCCTCCTGAGTAGCTGGGATTACAGGTGTGCGCCACCACGCCTGGCTTGTTTTTGTATTTTTAGTAGAGACTGGGTTTCACCATGTTGGCCAGGCTGGTCTCAAACTCCTGACCTCAAGTGATTCACCCACCTCGGCCTCCCAAAGTGGTGTGATTACAGGCGTGAGCCACAGCATCCGGCCCCATTCTCCAAATTTCTAAATCCTCAATCAGTCCTCCCTGATAGAAGCTCATCAGTGACTACCACTCTCCATGGCAGGAGCCCAAACCTTATATGCCACTCCTGCTGCCCTAGATCCTGTACCAGCCATGATATACTACATCACCTGCTTCCTCACAATAGGGCAGGGCCCTAGGTTGAAGGAGCTGCAGAGGCTGATAGGGGTGAAGAGGAGGGTGCCCACATGGGAGGCTGCCCCTTAGCTCTGCCCCCAGCCTACAGGGTGAACAGCAGGACATAAGCACCCTGTACAGCTCCCCAGGGTCCTCCCCCTTCCAACATGTCCCTGATAGCACTAAACCGTGACCCTGTGACACAGGTACTATCTTTGTTCCCATTTTACAGAGAAGAAACCCAAGGCTCTAAGAGACCCTGTACTGTAATTTGCTCAGGAACAAGAAGCCGCTACATCTGAAATCTTATCCTTCTAACCCCTCTATCTGGGATCCTTGCACAGGCATGGCACCACTCTTGAGTACCTGAGTTAAAAATTCTAACTCTATCAGTTAGGAACTCCACCTTGGGCAAGTCCTCAAAGTCTCTGTGCCTTACTTTAAAAAATACGCTTCTTGCCAGGCGTGGTGGTCACGCCTGTAATCCCAGCACTTTGGGAAGCTGAGGTGGGCGTATCACAAGGTCAAGAGATTGAGACCATCCCAGCCAACATGGTGAAACCCCGTCTCTACTAAAAATACAAAAATTAGCTGGGCATGGTGGTGCTTGCCTGTAATCTCAGCTACTTGAGAGACTGAGGCAGGAGAATCGCTCGAACCCAGGAAGTGGAGGTTGCAGTGAGCTGAGACTGTGCCACTGCACTCCAACCTAGGCAACAGAGCAAGACTCCATCTCAAAAAAAAAAAAAGGATTCTTTAATAAATGCACTTTATTGAGGGATAATTTCCATACAATAAATGGACAGATTTTAAATGAACAGCTTAATGAATTTTGACAAATGTATACCCCCATGTAATAACCACATAGTCAAGACATGGAACATTGTTCTCACCCCAGAAAGCCCTTCCTTCTGTGCAAACAAAAGGAAGCAAACAAAACTGTCTGCCTCAGAGTGTCAGGAAAATCAAATGAGATACTGCAGGTGAGATCCTTAGCAAGGCACCTGGCATGCAGGATGTGCCGGATAGAATGCATTGCTATCATTCCCTGGTTGTCTCCTTCCTTGACTGGGGCAGAGATCAGTGCTGGACCACCTCCTTTCCCCAGCCTAAGGGCATTCAGGCCAACCAGGAGAAGACTTGCGGGGCTGGAATATGTGTCTTGGAGGAGAATTGGAACCATTTCTGTATGTCTCCAGAAGCCCTGATGGGGCTGGGGATGGAGGAATTAGCGGCTTTTGCCTATGTTTGGCTCAAAGATAAGGTTTCGCAAACATTGCTCACTGAAACCTCAAACTCCTGGGCTCAGGTGATCCTGCCTCAGCCTCCTGAGTAGCTGGGACTACAGGTATATACCACCATGCCAGGCTAATTTTTAAATTTTTTGTAGAGATGGAGTCTTGCTATGCTTCCCAGGGTGGTCTCGAACTCCTGGCCTCAAGTGATCCTCCCGCCTTGGCCTCCCAAAGTGAGCCTGGCTATACTCTGTTCTTTTTGGACTCAAAGGACGAAGGCACTTCTGGCAGGGCTAGCTTCACAGGCCGGGGACCAAGGCAGCTGCACAGGGCCTTGCTGTCAGAAAGTCTCCACACATGTCATGTGAAATCCTTAATAATTTTTGAACACAGGACCTTGCATTTTCATTTTGCACTGGGCCTCGCAAATTACATAGCCGGTGGTGATGGTGGGGAGGGTGGAGCAAGCTGGCTAGTTTCCTCCCTAGAAAAGCCAGTGCTATGGTCCTCCCCACTTCCACCCACTGACAACACACAGCCACACATGCTCATTCACCTCCATGGTCCCCTCTCTGCCCTCTCCACAGTGGGGCATCTAGGAGAATCTCGGTCACTCAGGGCCCTCTGATGTCAGGAGACACCAATGGAACCTGGAAGCCAGCTTGGCCTGGAAACCCCCTTGGGGACAGCTCCTGCTTACAGGACCTTCTGGGCAGGCCGCCCGAATTCCCATCCTCTGACAGTCCTCTTCAGCCGCCTCCACCCAGCTCTGCAGCTCAAGTGCAAAACCACAGCTGGGCGCCAGCCAAGGGGTCTTGGGTTTCATCACATTCAACTTCCCACACCTCGGCCAGAGGCCAGGATCGAATGGGACTGCTAGCCAGAGGGCTGGGCTGGAAGGCAGAGGAGGAGGTGGGGTCTAGTCCTACCCTCACTTCCTATCCACGGAAGAGTAACCCCCTCTTAGGCCTCAGTTTCCCCTCTATGTAATGGGACAGGACTCCATAGGGCTGGACCAGATGCCGAGGATGCAGGAAAGGAAGGCCTCAGAGGCCAAGGCATGGAAGGAGCTCCCAGAACTTCACTTCCCAATAGGGTAGCCCCAAGCCTCTCATAGCCATTTAAATCTAAAGGAAAGAAAATTCACATTTTGGTTCCTCAGTCACTCCAGTCACTTTTTTGTTGTTATTGTTGTTGAGACAGAGTCCACCCGGGCTGGAGTACAGTGCCACGATCTTGGCTTACTGCAACCTCTACCTCCCAGGTTCAAGCAATCTTCCCACCTCAGCCTCCTGAGTAGCTGGGATTACAGGTACATGCCACCACACCTGGCTAATTTTTTTTTTTTTTTAATATTTTTAGTAGAGACTGGGTTTTACCATATTGGCCAGGCTGATCTAGAACTCCTGACCTCAAGTGATCCACTAGCCTCAGCCTCCCAAAGTGCTGGGATTACAGGTGTGAGCCACTGAGCCTGGTCTCCATGTGGCTAATGGTCACTGTGTTGAATAGCACAGATACAGAACATCTCCATCAATACAGAAAGTTCTATTGAGGCGCATGCCCTGACTGGGAAAGATCAGGTGCTGGGGACACTGGTAACTTTACTATCATGGGGTGGGAGCTGGGGCAGGGGGCTGTGGACCAGAAACATTGCAGACATACTCTCAATCCTCTCCCCACCTCACGACTGACAAGGTAGACCCGCCATAAAAGGAGCCAGGAGCCTGACGCCCAGTAGGGGTGTGGACACCCCAGAGGCAGCTTCCATCCTGACTCCTAGAGTGGAAAGCAGGCTTCCCTGGTACCCAGCTGAGTGGCTAGAGGCACAGGGGAAGCCTCAGAGAGGGAGGACGTGGCCAAAGCCGGTGCTCTTCCTAGCAAAGGGCTCCCCAGGAGCCACTTCCAAATAGGAAGCATCAGCCCTCCCCTGGCCTCACCTCTGGACAAATTCCCTGAGGGCTTGGGAGCACTTGCGTGTGCCAGCACAAAGGTCCTCAAACTTCGGCTTGCATGGGAATCCCTGGAAGCTTGCTAAGGCACAGCCAACTAAGTACAAACTGAAACATGCACACCTCCACTGTCTATGCAGCAAGCTGAAATAGGGGTGTCTGGGTTCTGTTCAGCATAGGGCTCATTATTGTGCAGGCCTGTCTGGGTGAAATCATTGAAAGATATTAGGTTGGTTTCATCTGGGCATCTTAGAAAGGGATGCAGCAGAGAGAGTGATACTGCAGACCTCAGGAGAGACCGGTGTAGGGAGAGGAAAGAAAGGGGTGGAAGCGAGCGTTGGAGGAGAGGGAGGGAGAAGGGAAGAGAGGGGTGGGGGGGGCCCGCTCCTGCGTCTCCTGCTGACCTTGTTCTTCCTACCCATCTTTTCACCTCCTCACAACCACCTTACAAGTTGGCAAATGTGTGGCTCCGAGAGGTTACCCAACCTCGCAGCAAACACACAGTCCCTAGGGAGTCAGGCTGGACTCTGTTTCCTCTTCCTTTTCTCCCTCCAACTCTGAGTATTTTCAAATGAAATAAGCCTGGGAAGCAGGGAAGGCTCAGAGCTGTGAATACATTTTTTTGTTTTCGGGGCTCATTGGGCTTTGACAGGAAGCTTGGCTGAGTGCGGGCGGGCGTCTGAGCCCTCTCTCAATGGTGCTTTTTAGGCAGGCCTTTATACAGAATGTAAAGAGTCGCAGTTATAAATATCAGCGGGTCTCGGTGGCCCACTCCGTCCCTCAGCCCCACGCCCAGCTGGGATGCCGTGGGACTTCCCGCTTGCCCTCCTCCCCGGCCCCTCCAGCCAGCACCACCCTCAGTGCTTCTGGGAAGGGTGGGAACCGCTATGCGCCTTGGGCTGGGAAACCAAGGGGGTGTGAAACCCAAAAGTGGATTTCTCCTTCTTCAGGAGAAAGGTTGTTTTCAGTGTCAGGAAAACCATAATCCTACAGCCAGCTGTGAAGAGTCCAGAATGCCCCTCATTTTACAGGGGAGGGACTTGAGGTCCCCCGCTGGCAAGCTTATCAACATCCTGACCCCAGAGCTCCCCATCTCCCACTGGGAGGGAAAGTCACACCTTTCACTTTGTCACCCCCACCCACCACCCAAGGCACCCACAGCATAGTCATGGTCACTCTTTGATGACTGTCTGGTAAGTGCTTCTCCAGCTCTGTTTCACTGTCCCTCCACGGATTCCCTGGAGGAGGCATGTGAGACACAGTCCCATTTTACAGATGGCCAAAGGGATGAGTGACTACACAGCTCATGCCGGGAGAGCTGCCTGGCCCTACTTCCTGATAGCCAGCCTGTGCCCCCAGGCCTCCTCCCACCCCACAGGCCCCTGCCCACTCCCTGAGGCCCAGGATCACAGTTGATTTAGAATTTCCTGCCCTTCTGACAATCTGTGTGTACAAAACGAGCTTTCTTTAAACCACTTCGGAGGGCATCTCCTCCAGCCCCTTCCTCTGCCTTCATTAAACGCCCCGTCTGAAGCAGGATAAATCTTCAGTGATTAGAAACATGCTCCTGGTTCCTGTCCCTGCCCCGATGGGAAGCGTGTTTCTCAAAGGGTTAATTAACAGCCTTCACACAGGCTGCATTTAGCAACGAACACAAAGCCACACACATAAATAACGTCTGGGGCGGAAGAAGAGGGTGCAGATGGTTTGTGACTTTGCCGTCCTGAGTTTTCTAAACCGGTGTGAACCACGTCCTGTCGGGACCAGGACCATGAGTCAGGGTCAGGCTTCAAGGTGGGCCAGGCCAGAGGCGCTGGTGGCCAGCTTGGTGCTCTTTGAAAGCAAGCCCTAAAGGAAAACAGAGTGTGGAGCCAAGATGTGGCGGGGGAGGGAGGAGGAGGGCCTGCCGACTGACCTGGAGAGAAAGGACCCAAAGAGAGCCAGAGATGCCAATGGCAAGCACCCAGCAGGAGCCGAGAGACCTTGAGTCCCTGCTCCCCGCAAAGCGGTACTCAATTTACCAGGGGAAGCTCCACCTGGAAATTCGGACCCTGGGCGCAGGGTCCCGCTCTGGCCCTGTAGTGCGTGATGGCAAGACATTCCCAGCCGAAGAGGAATTGTATGGGGCTAAGGAAAGGGTCTCAGGAAGGATAGCCCTGAGGAAGCCTGGAAAGTTCCGGAAGTGGCACAGTGGCATCTGCAGTGTTCCGCCTCATCCCTGTTCCTCTACACAGCCTTCAGCTCTCCCGGGGGCTCGCGTGCCCCTTCCCAAAGCTACAGGAGCACATCTGAAGTCTCATGACGCAAGGCAGTGGGAACACAGGATCCCCTTGACAGACAGCAGCACTGTTGGGCGGGATGCCTGAAGCCAAAGGAGAGGAAAAGGGAAGCCAAGAAGCAGAGGGAGCGCTGCAGATGCGCCTGGACATCCCCAAACGCGCCCCAGGAACGTGCAGAGGAGAAGCGATTGGAAAGCGAGCTGTCGGCACTCAGCCGGCTACCATTCTCTTCATCTTTACCAGTTTGCCCTCCTCAGCCCTGAGGGGTCCTCCCCTACTCAGAGAGGCCTCACCACGCTCACTCAGACCCTCTCCTTCTGGGAGCCACGAGGCGGGGCGTGGGGAGGGGGACACTGAGTCCTGAATAGATTTCTGCCTTGGGGGTGAGCGCGCCCCTGGTGGCCGGGAGAGGCCTTGCCACGGCACAACCTGGGGGCCGTCCTGACCCAGGGCTGAACCAGCCTGGGCATATCAGGCCATGCCTGTCTCCCTGTGCCAGGCTCAGCGCCCTGGGGATAAGGGCGCAAAGGAAAAAACGGGGCCGACGACACAGGCCTAACAGCAGGCCCTGTGTCCTGGAGCAGTGGGTTTTGCCCAAGTAATTTTCCACAGTTGGGCTTTTTCTCCACACACAGACTTGCTCACAGAGTTCAGATGGTGGCTGGTCCTCCAGAGGGTTACTCTAGGTCACTTACCTGCTCGGTGACCCCACCTGCATTGATTTCTGCACCCATCCCTCAGCTGCCTCTAGCTTGCTTATCTGAAAGCCCTGTGTCCATCTCAGGGATATGGTCTCTCTAGCCCCCAGAGTCCACCCACTTCACCCCATCAGGGAGGACCTGGATCTTGGGTGGTTATGGGAACCCCAAATGCACCATCATCGCCGGGCCGGGGCCAACATTTCTGTTTTCTCAGAAGGATCAAAGCCCCTTTCCTAGCCCTGCCAGGAGGAAGCAGTTTTGACTCGTGCAAATATCTGCAGTCCATTTGGGATTTTACTTTGGTGAGAAATAAATACACAGCCATCTGCAGATGATGGAAATATGACTTAAGTAACTTTTTGGTCGAGGCTCCTGGGCCAGAGCCCAGATGAAAATAAGACCTTGTATCTCAGTCTCCCTTGCACACTTTCAGAAAAAAGAAAAGGCTGGGGGAAAAGGTTGGTGGAAACTGAAGTTCAAAATGGAGTGTGCTATATTTCTTGGCCTGGGAAAGGAAAAATAAACATCAAACAGCGACTCCATTCAAGTGCGCGTTATCTTGCTCATCCTCGCCAAGAACTCGCCCTCCTCCCTTCTTTGACCGGGAATTGCTGTGCCTACTAACAGCCCCTACGCCCACCCCTAACCCAGGGCAGGCAAACAATGGGCCAGAAAACCCCGCTCAGCCAAGACCTCTCCCTGCAGCCCCCAGAGGCCATATGATTGGGAAACACAGGCTATTTTTAATGTGTTATTTGTCTACCAACTGCGGCTCCACGAGCCTGAGCAACAGTATCATCTGTGGGAGGTACCATTGATATTTTTTCGTTTTAACTTGCTCAGACAAAGCCACATTTTTGCAGCTTTCAGAAAAGCCACAAAAGCAACACTCCACAAGGCTGACCTCTTCGCTGGCTTGCCCTTCTGCCCTCCAGGGAGCTCTCTCTGGGTGTGGCTGGAAAGTAGCCCCTGGTTGCTCTGTACTGGCCAACACCAAGCACACAGCCACAGATCCAGAGGGCCCAAAGGAGGGCCCTCCTTTTGGAGGGGAAGGCAAAACAGGAAAGGGTGAGTGGGGGCAGAGAGAGGATCTAGGGAGAGGAGTAGTGTCTCCAACTGGTGGGGGAGGCACAAACCCTGTTCTGGGGGATCCCAGTGTGATGGAAGCAATGGGGCATCCCTAATAGAAGAGTGTGAGAAGTCACACACAGAGAAATGGCTTTGTGATAGCCGTCCATCTTCCCAAGTCCATGGGTTGGGATGCTCTGTGCAGCAGGTGCACCCAGAGGCAGATAGAGGGCTGAGAGGGTGCTGGTCAGGTGCGTCTGCCTAGGCTGGGGCTGAAAGGATCCAGCCCGCAGTGGTGGCTCACACCTGTAATCCCAGTACTGTGGGAGGCCTAGGCGCGAGTCCAGGAGTTTGAGACCAGCCTGGACAACACAGTGAGATCTCTGTTTCTACAAAAAATTTAAAAAATTTGCTGGGTGTAGTGCTGTGCACCTGTGATCCCAGCTACTTGGGAGACTGAGGTGGGAGGATTGCTTTAGTCTGGAGGTCGAGGCTGCAGTGAGCCTGTTTGCGCCACTGCACTCCAGCCTGAGTGACAGAGCAAGACCCTGGGGAGAGAGAAAGTGAGAGGAGACAGAAACAGAGACACACACAGAGAGAGAGAGAGAGAGACAGAGAGACAGAGAGACGGAGAGATGCAGACGAAAGAAACATAAAGTGAGAAGGGAGAAAGGAAAAGATGTAGAGAGGAAGCAGAGATGGAAGACATAAAGGAAGAAGAGGGAGGAAGCTCTTCTCTGCTGACCCCATTCCCAGCCACGACCATCAGGACAGATGGAAGAGTGACTGCTCAAGAGGACCAGAATGAGGGACCCCCGCCCCAGAGTGAGCTGTTTCCTTTCTCCAGCAACACCATGCCCACGTCCTTGGGGCTGAGAGCGTAGACGTCCTCCAGCACCAGCCTGGCCGGAGCCACACAGACCTTCCCTACACTCTTCACTTCTCAGTTTTCTGGTCTGTAAAGTGGAGATAATAGTAATGATGCCTTCCTCACTTGTGTATTGCGAGGATTGACTGACATAGTATGTGTGTGTGTGTGTGTGTGTGTGTGTGTATAGAATACTTGGCAAATGCCTGGCACACTGTGAGGGCGGATCGATGGCAGCTTTAATGTGTATGGTGTGGAGTCAGGCATTCTTGGGGGACAGGCAGGGTTGTGAATGCTGGGAAGGAGAGCCAAGGGGACAGGCAGAGGAGTCCGAGGGAAGGAATCCATATGCCCCTAAGCTGGATGGAAGACCACCCTGGCCCACTTGTGGTGCCCCCAGTGTTGATTATATCAAGGACCCCTGAAGGACCCCACCCCTCCTGCTAGATTTCCTTGGTTGCAGGGCTCCCCACTCTGAGAGCTGAGGTCAGTTTCCTGCCAAGCTCTAAGCCTCCCCACCCATGCCATGCTTTTCTTTGATGGGATGGTCAAGCCGAACCCAGAGGAACATAGTGGCCACCAGATGAGCCAGCAGCTGGGGCTTACAGCCCACCCCGAGCCCTCAACATACATCCAGGGCAAGCAGGGAACCAGGGAGAGGCCATGATGCTGGCTGTCCCCGAGGACCAGCTCCTGGTGAAGAGTCACTTTCAGCAGCTGCTGTAGTGCCCCCAGGATCACCACCAGGGCCTGAGACCTTTCTGTCTCAGGAGGCCCAAGCTGGGGAGGAAGGGACAGCACTTCACCCCTTTTTCACCAGCCTTCAATGGCACCTCCTCCCACCCACTTGGGCTGACCCAGGGCCTGCCCTGCCTCCACTGTGGCCGTTTGGGGACCCAGGCTCACCCCACTACTTTTCCCTCAGAGAGGAGCCCTGGCAGCCAACCCCTCCCCTATCTCAGGGGCCAAGGTAGGAGAAGGGGAGCCAACCATGGGGGCCACTGAGAGGAAGTCCCAAGACCCAAACTGCAATCCTGGTTTAAATTCTCTGAGTCTCATTTTCCTCATCCAGAAAATAAGGATAATCGTTTTCACACATTGGGAATCTGGTGAAACTATGACACATATCTGTAACCACTTAGATAGCATTCTGACCTGTTCCTTTTGTGAGTAGTGAATTAGTGCAATTGGTGTGTGTTCATCAACAATCTAAGGTCACTGGTTCAACTGTGGCTTTCAGCTGAACCCAATTAGCATTTGCATTCAAACCACCCAGTGGGGATTGGATAAAAATCAAGCGGCTGAGGCCAGGTGTGGTGGCTTGCGCCTGTAATCCCAGCTCTCTGGGAGGCCAAGGTGGGCAGATCACCTGAGGTCAGGAGCTCAAGACCAGCCTGGACAATATAGTGAAACCCCCTCTCTACTAAAAATACAAAAATTAAGCTAGGCATGGTGGCATGCGCCTATAGTCCCAGCTACTGGGGTGCCTGAGGCAGGGAGAATTGCTTGAATCCAGGAGGCAGAGGTTGCAGTGAGCCAAGATTGTACCAACGCACTCCGGCCTGGGCACCAAAGCGAGACCCCATCTCGAAATAAATAAATATCAAGAGGCTGGCCCTATCAGAACCCCACAGCAGCAAGGAGCACCGTTTCTGGAACCAGATGGCATATGACCTGGACTATCAAATTCTCCAGTCCTCAGTTTTCTTGTCTGTAAAGGGGGATGATTCTAGCACACTCTGCATTTAGGTTTGTGTGATGATTAAATAAGGTAACCCACGTAGATCTCTTACCACAATGCCCAAGCGCCACAGACACTCAATGCAGGTGGTCAATGCTCATAAAACGAATGAGGACACCCTCTAGGGGCTGATGGGAAAAGACTCTGTGGGGAAAAGCACAGCACAACAGCATGTGTAGCATGCTCCCCTCTGGTGGGAAGCGGAGAGATCAGACCACATGGCCATTTTTGCTTGGATTTTACATAAGGACATTCTGGGGACATGTAGAAGAAACTAGCAAACGGAGTTACCTCGTGGGAGGTGGGGGCGTGGAAGGGGAGGGGGCGGGAGCAGGACTCTTTACTGTACACTTCTTTAACAATTCAGATTCGTAATCCATGTGAGGGTTTTGGATTTACCTATTCCAAAAATGTGTACATTAACATAAAAGGTGTGCTGCCAACGTTGTTACTCCTTCTGGGTGTCGGTTTCTTCCCTAATGAGGAAGGTGGTCTATGCTCCACTGCCTAACGAGAGTTTTGTGGATTTCAGAAAGAAAGTGAATATGCAAATTCACAGAGGAACAGGAAGAGGCGGGGATGGGGAGACGAGGATGAAGATGAGGATGGGGATGTAGAAGATGGAGGAGGGAGGGGAAGTGGCTGGGCCAGCTCTCCCGGCCGCTGTCTTCGAAGGGCCATGGTGGGACTCACTGAGCCACCATCCCAGGAGCTGAGCCTCAGTAGCGTTAGGTATGTCACCTAAGCAGTTTGCTCTGGCCTGGGCCCCTGGCCACTTTCCTCAAACATCCGAGGCCCAAAGAAGGTCCCTCAGCCAGCCAAGCATGCCAGGAGAGGTATCTTCTGGTGAGTGGGGTCCTACCCCAAAGGCCTGTGACCCTTGACACCTGGCTGGAGCTCTTGGGAGCAGGAAGGGGTCCCAGGAATAAGAAGTTGTGGGATGGATGAGGCATAGAGAAGGAAAAGGAGAGATTCGGTCAGCTGAAGGCAGGAAGTGGCTGGACCACACCAAGGTGTGGCAAGTACAGCCTAGTCCTGGGCTCAGGGACAAATAATGGGAAAATTATCTCATTTATCCCCATCAGCAACTCTGCAGCATAGATTCTACTATCATTCAGTTGAGGAAGCGGGGGCATAGAGCGTCTTGGGTCATGGTATGGCCAGCTAGCAAGTAGCTAAGATTCAGATTCAGGCAGTATGGCTCCCTCAACCACTACCCCATCCCACCTTCTCACCTCAGATCAGGGCTGGCCACTTTCCAGTGGACCCAGTTTATAGCAGCAGGATAGTAACAACCATAGCTTAGCTCAGAAATCCTGGCAATGGCAGCAGCACATGCGGTGGAGAGTTCCTTCTCCAGAAGGTGTCCATGCTAATGAGACGCCCAGAGGCCAAGGGCAAAGGCTGGGAGGGGCCAGGCTTGGGAATCCCCCAGGACTCCATGCCCCTGAAACTTCAGGGGCACAAGCCTCGAAGAATGAAAGCACTTTTCATGGAATTCCAACAGGAAACCCACGAGAACATTTCTGCTTGAAGGATTCCAACAGGAAAACCACGAGAACATTCCTGCTCGTGGGATTCCAACAGGAAAACCAAAAGAACATTTCTGCTCGTGGGTTCCAGCTGGAAGCTGGAGTCCATATTCCCTGCTAAGGAGGCTGCTCAGTGGGTAGAGGGGTCAGAGGAGGGGGCTTACCTCACCCTCATGAGCTGTCTGCAGCCCCCTAGATGAATTCAAAGATCCCTTTGACCTCTGACCCCTCAGTGGAGCTCCAGCTCCCAGAGTGGGGTGGGTCATTTGGGAGTTGGCCTACCCACCTCCCAGTCTTGCTGCCTTTGCTCAAAGTGGCTGGCCTGGCCTGGCACAGTAGCACACGCCGGTAGTCCCAGCACTTTGGGAGGCCAAGGTGGAAGGATCATTTGAGTCCAGGAACTCCAGATCAACCTGGGCAACATAGTGAGACCTCATCTGCACCACAAAAAGAAGGGGACACATGTGGTGGCTCACACCTATACTCTCAGCACTTTGGGAGCAGGAGGTGGAAGATTGCTTCAGCGAAGGAGTTCTAGACCAGCCGGGCAATATGGTGAAACCCCATCTCCACAAAAAATACAAAAGTTAGCCAGGCATGGTGGCACACGCCTGTAGTTCCAGCTGCTTGGGAGGCTGAGGTGGGAGAACTGCTTGAGCCTGGGAAGTTGAGGCTGCAGTAAGCCTTACACTCCAGCCCGGGCAACAGAGTAAGACCCTGCCTCAAATAAAAATAAAAAAACAAAGTGGCTATCCTGCCATCTGGCTTCCCAAACAGTACACAGCCCCTTCAAACGTTTGTTTTTGTTTGTTTTTTTGGTTTTTTTGAGAGGGAGTCTTATTCTGTTGCCCAGGCTGGAGTGCAGTGGCACAATCTCAGCTCACCGCAACCTTCTCCTCCTCCCAGATTCAAGTAAATGTCCTGCCTCAGGCTTCTGAGCAGCTGGGATTACAGAAGCCCACCACCACACCTGGCTAATTTTTTATATTTGGTAGAGAGGGGTTTCACCATGTTGGCCAGGCTAGTCTCAAACTCCTGACCTCAAGTGATCTGCCTGCCTCAGCCTCCCAAAGTGCATAGATTACAGGCTTGAGCCACCCACGCCTGGCCCAAATGTTTGTCATTTAATGACTGCCCCTCTCTGCCCTTCCACAGAGTATAACATCATAATCAGATAGGGTGAGGAGTTGTGAGCAGGTGAAAAGCCTCTCTTAAATTTAATTGCCTCTTGAGAATAATCAGTCAACCACCAGGTGTGCCTGGAGAAACAGGGCACAGCCCTGACCCTGCCTGGCTTCTCTGTGGCATCTAGCAGCAGGGCCTGCCTGCAGCTACATGTGGGGAGGGGACCTGAGGAACGGGATAGGGTCCTGGCCTTGAGAAACTTCCACTCAAGTAGAGGAGCTGGGAGGCACTCCCACAGGAAGTGCTTTTAGCATGCTAAAAGAGGAATGACCACTCACCGCAGGAGCCGGCACCTACCATGGGTCAAACACAGTGTGGAGCTCCAAGGCAGACTGACATAGCTCTTCCTCCCACAAAACCATGGCCTGATGGGAGAGATCAGTGAGTCAAGGGCTGTTTCTCAGTAGGAGGGGAGTCATAATCAAGATTTGCACTGGATTCACAGGTAGGACACTCAGCTTCAGAAAAGAGGGAGGTCGGAGGAGGCTTCCTGGAGGAAGTGATACTTGAGCATGCTGAGGAGTTGGGCTAGAAGTGCCAGTGGGACTTTAGGGGTGGGATTGGAAGGTGGTGGGACTGACCTAAGCCCTGGTAGTAGTGGTTAGGATTTGGGTTGTGGGACAGCAATTAGACTTTAATCAAGGCAAAGAGAGGAGACTGAGTAGGTTGGTGCATAGGGCAACAGACCCCAGATGGATGGATCTGGAGGGGAGGGTTAGACGGACAGAGGGTCCCAGAGAGCTGGAGGAGCTGGAGGTCAGGTTGGGACATTGGGATGTCTCTCTCAGTGAAGGAAAGAGAATAAATGAATCAAGGTAGAGGAGAGGGTGGCAATTAAGAAGGCAGGAAGGAGGAAGGCCAGACTTTAAGGAGGTCTCAGAGTTTGTGCAGGAAGAGTGGGGCATTCAGAAAATGAAAGGAATTCAGAAGGAACTTGTATATAGACATACCTGAGACTGGGCAATTTACAAAAGAAGGAAGTTTATTGGACTCACAGTTCCACATGTCTGGGGAGGCCTCACAATCATGGTGGAAGGTGAAAGGCACGTCTCATATGGCAGCAGACAAGAGAAGAGAGCTTGTACCGGGAAACTCCCATTTTTAAAACCATCAGATCTCATGAGACTTATTCACAATCATGAGAAAAGCACGGGAAGAACCCACCCCCATGATTCAATTACCTCCTACCGGGTCCCTCCCACAACATGTGGAAATTGAACATGAGATTTGGGTGACACAGCCAAACCATATCAGAGCTCCCAGGACCTTTTCATCCGCAGCCATGTGGACATCCTATTCCCAAGTCATGGAGGAGCATCTTAATCCCTATGTGAAGCATTGGAGCCCTTCCAAGGAGGTGGGCAATGGCCAGAGGCAGCCATGGCTGAGGCAGGAGAGAGTGGATCTCACACCAAGCCAGCAAGGCACAAAGAGGGATCAGGGGCAGGAATTTAGGGGTCAGGACTTAGGGGAGCAGAAGCAGCAAACCAAGGACATGTGATGGCATCAGGTTATGGGGCCAAGAGCTGACACATTAAGCCAGGGTCAGGGCGGGACAGAGACAGGCCTGTGGGCCTTAACCAAGACATTGGATGTGAGAACAGGACAGGAGGCCAGGACACTGGACGTGAGAATGTCCAGGGTCTGATGTGTGCTTCAAGAGCCGTTGTTAAATGCCAGCAACTTGGCAAGAAAGTTGTTTAAATGTTGGCAAAATCAGTCACAGTGGGAGTATTTACACCACGGAAATCAGCAA